>JARFOD010117377.1:0-14861 GCA_031763545.1 Mopalia muscosa | reverse complement strand
CATTTTAAAATAAATGATCTTTACCTCATTCCAGCCTTCTATTGTTTATTTCGAGCAAACTAGCTTTGTCTATGACCATGCTTGGGTATCATAAATCGAAATTACCGTCACGATAATAATATTTATGATACCAACATTTTTGATCCTTAACTATAGCCGCGTAAAATATCACGTGTGACCTTGTGCACTAAGTTGACTGCTGCAGCCATTTTCAACACGAATCAAGTCTCTACGAGGACGAGCTGTTTTCTATGCTGTGTAATCTTATTCATACTTAATAATAGTTCGGATGGGATTTTTATTTGTCATTTTAAAATAAATGATATTTACCTCATTCCAGCCTTCTATTGTTTATTTCGAGCAAACTAGATTTGTCTATGACCATGCTTGGGTATCATAAAATACACTACTTATTACTATCTATCAATTGACCTAAGAATTCGGAAATTCTACCAACAGGGGGCGCTAAAACGAATCGCTGAATCGCCTACTGGCCTATATAACACGTTCTGCCAGCATTAGGGAAACCAAATTTTCATCAAATACACTACTCTTTATTATCTAGCAACTGACATTAGAATTGGGACAATTATTCTTATAGGGGGCGCCAAAACGAATCGCCGTCTGAATCGCCTACTATATAACAAGTTCTACCAGCATTAGGGCAACCAAATTCATACCTAATACACTATTCTTTATTATCTACCAACAGACATACGAATTTGACAATTCCATCATAAGGGGGCCAAAACGAATCGCCGTCTGAATTGCCTACTGGCCAATATAACACGTTCTATCAGAATTAGGCAACCAAATTTATATCAAATACACTACTCTTTATTATCTAACAACTGACATGAGAATTTAAAATTCTACCAAGAGCTAGGGGCCTCCAAAACGAATCGCCGTCTGAATCGCCTACTGTCCTATATAACACGTTCTATCAGCATTAGGGAAACCAAATTTGCACCAAATACACTACTCTATATTATCTAACGTTTAAAAAAATGTGTTTTATAGTTAGCTGATAATTCGATTAAACACTCCCAACAGACCAGGTCACTTCTTGTGGATTGGCTCGGGATAACGACTACTCCGTGGTTTTTGTAAGTGATTTAATCCTTACCATCTGCTCGTGCAGCTTATCTTTACATATTCAGATTCATATTATTTCACTCAAAAACTACTCAGGGTGTCACGAGAGGAATACATGATATATACAAATGTGATTATTTTTGATAACACAAGAGAAAAAGAAAACGTATTTTAAAAACAGGAAGCAATAAAGTTTTCATAATACATCTTCAATACCAATACATTTATTAGGTTTATTGGAAAAGAATTTGTAATGTCTTTACTTTAGTGTCCATCTTTGGGTGGCTGCAACTTGCTGTAGTCACCCTCTTTACGCCTACCATCTATTTACAGAAATTATCGATTGACAGATTTTTTTGCTCAAGGAAACTGCCTTGGAAAGTTGCAGCGGATAGGATAGGGTTTATTCAAAAGAAAAAGTATTGTCTTTAATATAAGGTCTATATATCACAGGGTGGCTGCAACTTGCTCCGGTGGTTTGTAGTCACCATCTTTACGCCTACCCTCCATGAACGGAAATTATCCACGAACAGATTTTTCGCCCTAGGAAACTTGCTTTGACAAGTAGCAACCGGGCTGCAATAGGGTTTATTGGAAAGAAAAAGTATTGTCTTTAATATAAGGCACATCACAGGGTGGCTGCAAATTGCCCCGGCGTTTCGTAGTCATTATCTTTACGCCTACCCTCCATTTAAAGAAATTCTCGTTGGACAGATTCTTTACTCTAGGAAACTGTTTTGGCAAGTAGCAGCCGGGCTTGAATGAGGTTTATTCGAAAGAAATAAGTAGCGTCTTTTACAAAAGGCATATCACAGGGTGGCTGCAACTTGCTCTAGTGGTCTGTAGTGGACTGTTTGTTTGCTTTATGAATTTTGTTTAAGCAAGTTGCAGCCGGGATACCGTTCGATTTTATCGAAAAAAACATAACTAAGATTCAGACTAGGTTCGTTGCAACTTGACGTTTTTATTAAGTGACCATGTCACACCATGCTTCTTATATTTGTATCTTCCTTCAGCGACTTCATGTACGTTGGTCGCTCAATGGAACTGCTTTAAAAAGTTGAACTTGGGCTAAGATTGGATTCATAGAAGAGAAATACGTGATGTTTTGTATCTGGAATCCATCTTAGCCTGACTTGGTACCTTCCACATATTTGACTAATGGCCATATATAACCCCCTCCCCTCCTCCCTCCACTTACACATACGCACACACAAGCCCAATCACACAGTATTCTCTGTATTTCTTTTGATGACTAAGTTCGTTTCAGTGTAGCATTATTTTGGCAGAAGTCAAGCCATGGATTGAACTAATAATACATTGTCTTAAATTTTAGTCCCATTTATGGTGCTACATCTTCCTCAGGTGGCCTGTGGCGACCTTACATACGTCCACCCTTGTACTACCGTGAAGTATTTTAGTGGATTGGCAATTAGAGTATTTACGTGCTTAGACAACTAGGCTATATTTGAATGAAATCGAATGAAAGTTAGTTGGATTGTTTTATTTTTACTCATCTTTGAAAGTTTGATTTTTACTGAACCGGGGTCAAATCGATTTCCAATCAGTTTCAATCGGTTTCTAACCAGTTGAAGCCTATTCAAAATATTTGAATAGGTTTCCAATCAGTTTCGAACGAGTTGTGAATAAGTTACTGGGAATTGGTTTCGAATCGGGTGTTACCTTTACAGTAGTGATATTCGGCGCATAATTTACAATAACGTCGAATGTTTGGAATATTATATCTCCTGCCCATTTCTATAGGGAGTCTATGGTTTGATGTCCGAAAACTGAGTTAATTGTTTTCTTCTTTTTTCGTTTAACGTGGTTAAGTGATCCTCTAGACCAAATTCAGATTTAAACATTCGATATATTTTGCCTTTTGACGATACCTCCAATTACAGTCCCCAGTTTTGTAAAAATTGATCTTTTAATGTCCATTCGATCAGACTTCTGATCGAAATTCATCCCAGCAAGGTACAGAATAAATGAACTTGTACATAATACCAGACAACTTGTTTTTCTTGTCATTGAATAGATTAATTCAAAGATTTAACATTTTTACAAAAATGATGATAAACAGAGGGAATACCCCTAGTTCACCATATACAATAAACGTGGAATTACTGGCTTTAACACCTAAGACAATCGGAGGTAAAACTTTTCTATTATTTCTAGATTTTCGAAAACAATATACGCTGTATCATTTGTGTAAATAATTGCAATTGTAAATCTACAGGTAAATTTATTCTTTTTGATTGTTTAACAAGACCATGCAAACAATGCCTTATTGGCTTGAGAAACCAGACGTTTTCTTCAAAAGCATTTTTCCCAGTGGGTTTAAAAAATATTCCCAAATAAACATATTCAGTAACAATTTCTAATTTATGATTGTTAAATTAAAATTTTAGAAGATAAGTAGGTTGTCGTTTACAGAAAATCATTGCTTTTATTTTATTAACATTCACATTCATTTTCCAAGTTTTACCATATCGTTCCAACGAAAATATAGCATGTTGCATATCAACCTAGGATTCTGTTATGATTGAGGACCTAATACAATCAGTTCTTTTTCATTGTCAAATTCAGCAAAATCAAACAACAGTTAATCTGTTATACAATAATCTGGGAAATCCTTGGTTGTTGCATTAAAATCGATAATCATATATATATTTGTGTGTTCCCCAGAAACACACAATAGTTCATTATTCATTTACAAATACATACTTTCAATCTAAATAACAATTTTCACGCTCTAATATATTTCGTTTTGATAAATAAATTCCACAAATTCGAACACTTTTACTCTTTGGCCGCAAACTATCCGATAATAATGATATTTGTGATTGGGTCCATGCATATAAGATTTTGAAAGGGATACGTGATGTAGGCCTATGGAACCAGACACCTTATAGCCGTTTAAGGCATTCGTTTTCTGTTTTGTGTTCAATATGAATTTTGATTTAGATAAATGTAAATATAAAAGTTGTAGGCACGAAAATATATAATATATGTATATACATTGCAACCCCGCTTTAAAGGACATCCATCTAGGAGGACACCTAGTAAAGTCTAGTTTGAGCGCTTCTAGGAAATTCAAAAATTTTATTGAATAATGTACTCTAGCCAGTAAATGTATTTGATACATTTATAGCTAGTAATTGTCTTTTATACAACTATAGCCAGTAATTGTCCTTGATTCAACTGTAGTTATTAAATACTATATATATATATATATTTGGTATTTCAGCGCATTGCGCAGAATAAAAAATTATATGCGTTCTACAGTGAATGGAGAGAGACTCATCAGCTGGCAATCTTCGGATAGCTCCTATTAAGCCGAAGGTATATTCGAACTGGCTTATTCAATTCAATTAATCTTTCCCCATATTCCCGCCGCAAGACATAAAATGTTATTTGAATTATGGGTTGGGTGTAGGCCAATCAGAATCAGACAAACCTGGTGTAGCTTTTAAAAAACGGACAAGATCAGATCCTAGTATTTTTCGTCAGGTAGCCTGTAAAGCGAAACTGTACCTGATAGAAATGACAGCCTAGATGACTGAAAAAAAAGTCCCTTAATTTATCCATATTCTTTCTACGTTCATTTCAATAGTTTTTCCTGTCCAGTTTCCTAAACTCGTCCAGCAAGCTTATGGATTTGGATTATGGGTGTTTTTGTTTTAAAAGATAACTTGGCCAAAAAAGTGTAGGTCCACAGTGTTACATACTGGCTCCTGATAAGTGTTCAATTATTTCGGCTTGAAGTAAATTGCATGAAAAAAAAAACTGAACAACCAGGGTAAATAAATAATCAAATTGATTGATTTTTAGGAGGGTCAGTATTATTTCACAATTTGTGCCGTTATTTTCGTTTCATATGGTCCATGGTTTTTTCTTTGATATAAACCAAATCAGTCAGCATAATGGCAACTCGGTTCCTCACCAACAGTTATATGTTATCCTCTGGCTGTTTTGCAGGCAGTAAAGTTGGTCACAGTGTCCACAATAAGCTGTTGTTAAAATGCAATTCTTTTAAGGTTAAATGTGAAATGACGACAAAGTTATCCGCCACCTACAAGTGGAAGTATTGAGATGCAATGTGAAACACGTAATTATGTAAAATGAAAAAATAAAAAAGTTAAAGAAGGAATTATTAAATGAAGGGGGCCTCTATAAATTTACCTTCCGAGTTTTGTCCATTGATGTACCCAATAGATGCAGAATGTTTTTTTGAAATTGTGTCGAATAAGTTTTGCCTTTATTTTACTTATGCATAATTCTTTTCCACATATATGAAATTCTTTTTTACTTATGTCGAACAAATTTTCATTTATGTAAAATAAAAATGTATTTTACATATCTAGAATTCTTTTCAACATATGTAGAAAACTTTCTATCATATGTGAAATTCTTTTCCACATAAGTAAAATAAAACACCATAACCTAACCATTTCACATATGTGGAAAAGAAATAATTTCTCCCAACAGCAAGAGACAGTATCCAATAAACCTTCAATTGTACTCCTATCGTATTGTGTAGACCTTCAAGACGAATGCAAAGACGATAGGAATATAGTCCACATACTGTGCAAGTTTAGCCCCAACAAGGCACACTTCCTAATCAATTTTATTAAAAATGGTCCAAATGTATCAAGATTACAACAACAACAAAACAAACCTACACGCTGTATATAGGTCATTGAGTGTAGAGTGTCACGAGTCGAAAACTCCCATATATTTATCTTACAGCCAACAATACAAAACCATGTATTTTATTATAAAAAAAATACCAATTAAGGTGACAAAATAAAGAGTAAATATTATATTAGGCGACAGCTTTATTCTTGTTCAGTATTTTTATTGTAGTCACGGTATACATCAATTTATATTCCTGACGACAGACGGTACGGTAGTACGTAATGCTCTGTACAGAATCGGCCGCAATTGTAGGCCTATTAAACAAATGTAGTTTCCCTCATTTATTCTTCGCTAGAAAATAATAAATACTTTGCGAAATGCAGATGGTGGATGTCCTTCTTATCTGATTGTCCTTTTTGGGAAAATTCATTGCCGCAAAATACAGGCTGTGAGGGAGAAGTCTGTAATTGAGGTCCTGAGTGCTTTTATTTCAGATATCTACAAAAGAGTTCCACTCACCTTTTTATTTTAAATAAGTGAAAATGGTTTCCACATATGTTGAATAAAAGATTATTTTAGATATGTCGAATTCTTTTTCACATATGTTGAATTCTTTTTTACACAAGTGAAAAGAATTCAACATATGTGAATAAATAATTAATTTTACATATGTGAAATTCTTTTCCACATATGTTGAATTCTTTTCCATATATGTTGAATTCTTTTCCACACGTTGTCAGTTGATAGCTATAAAGAATAGTGTATTTGGTATAAATTTGGTTGCCCTAATGCTGATAGAACTTGTTATATAGGCCAGTAGGCGATTCAGACGGCAATTCGTTTTAGCGCCCCTTGTTGGTAGAATTTCCAAATTCTTATGTCAATTGATAGATAGCAATAAGTAGTGTATTTTGTGTAAAATTGGTTATCCTAATGCTGGTAGAAAGTGATATATAGGCCAGTAGGCGATTCAGACGAAGATTCGTTTTAGCGCCCCCTGTTATTAGATTTTCCGAATTCTTAGGTCAATTGATAGATAGTAATAAGTAGTGTATTTTGTGTAAATTTGGCTACCCTAATGCTGATACAGCGTGATATAGAGGCCAGTAGGGGATTCAGACGGCGATTCGTTTTAGCGCCTCCTGTTGGTAGAATTTCCGAATTCTTAGGCGATTCAGACGGCGATTCGTTTTAGCGCCTCCTGTTGGTAGAATTTCCAAATTCTTACGTCAATTGATAGATAGTAATAAGTAGTGTATTTTGTGTAAATTTGGTTACCCTAATGCTGATAGAACGTGATATATAGGCCAGTAGGCGATTCACAAGGCGATTCGTTTTAGCGCCCACTGTTGGTAGAATTTCCAACCGCCGACTAACTTTATACATCTATGTAAAATGTATACATTTAAGAAGTACTTTGTTCTTATTGAATTAAGGCACGTTGTACGAGTTTTAAACATCGCTGTAGCCTACTTTGTTAAATTTAAGTTTTACAATTATATAAGCTATTATTTATAGAGTCCTAACCAAAGTGTTATCTTCATCACATCACCCTGTATATCGCAATCAGTCATTCTTGGTATATGATACTTGACTGGATTGAGAGAAGAGATCAGAAGGTTAGACCAAAGACTTATTCTGAGTAACATTCTCAACAATTCAGGGTTGATTGGGTACCTCAACACAACATTGGATACACCGAAACAGTAACAAATCAGCATAACCCATAAACACTCTTGATTTTCCAAGTGATATATCTATATATTATTATAGGGCACATGAGGTCAACTTATGTGAATTATAACACCTTAAGTTGCTTAACTCGCTTTCCCCTAATATTTCACGTTTCATCACTTTAGGATGATAACAGTGCACTTGAAAGAAAACCACATTTAGTGTTTCATTTAAGTGTCAGAGTTTTTTTAAGTCATTATTAAGAATTTGCCTTTTGCGCTTGTTGATTTTAATCCAATCTGTCTACATCCTCTAATGTTTGAGGTAAGTCTTTGTTAGCGGTCTCTGGGAGCATAATATAAAAGACAGACACCAGCAAACACAACACACCAAATATACAGGTAGGAATCCAGGGATACGCTCGAGCCTGTAAACATAAATGTAACAGCAATCAGTAACAGAACAGAAACGTTCAGCTATAGATAGAGATATATACACATATATCTAATATTACTTTTTATGTCAGAATTAGGGGCAACTAATAATTAAGTGACACTTGATATAGCATTATAAATAATTTGAAATACCACTATAGGTAAACGGAAGGTTAAATATTGTGATATGTGCTATACTGTAATGGCACTAGCCAAACTTGACTTGAAACTAAAACCCTTTTTTAATATACCCATTAAGGTTGTGCGTGGCATATATTTGACAACATTTTATTTTAGGCGGCACACACTGATTCCCATCGGATTAATTCGTTTTGTAATGTCTTGTTAAAATCAGTTACTGCAAAATGCTTCCACGATTTCCTAGACTGTCTGCAAATTGACTCTTGAACAACGACAAATCTTAATTTCCTGGATTCCTGGAATTTGACAGTATATGTATCAGTCCTTTCAGGGCAAGCTGCTGTTTGGGATTGTATTTAGTGTGTGTTATATTTTACTGTTTTACACAGATTTATTCGCTCAAGTCACTCACACTGAGGTATCTTGCATAATCACCGGACCTTTTAGAAAACAAAACTAGGACAAATTTAAAGTTTACCGCCTTAAATTCAAATCGGCGATATTGTCATAATACACATGCGCCAAACATCCCAAATATAGTCATTAAAGTGATATAGACTTTTCCAACTTTCAAAATATGTTCACTTAATTTGTATGTAAAATCGGAAGCTTTTAGAGATAATTTAAACAATTCATATTCTATTGGAGACTTTAATGTTTAAAGAGTTTTTCAATACTTGCCAATGTGGCTGCAAATGGTGCAAGAAAACCTCCAGTTCTACTAGCTGCGTCAGCGAAACCCAGTCCAATTGAGCTGAAATCAAACACAATTATGTCGGAGAATTATTGTCAAATTTGTATTATTTTTTATAACAATTCCTACAAGGCTGCAATCAAAATAATCATACATTACAAGCTACTGATAAACGGTGACCATGTTGATGTAACTAGACTTATGACATTGAATCTCATACGTTGGGATCTATCTTAGAATATCTTGATACAAAATCAATGTGACATGCATACCACCCAATCAAGTTCGGTAAAATTGGAGTACAACACAATAACGTTGGGTAAAATGGCTAAAACTAAAATTTCAATCAAAGATATTGATACACAAGAAAATATTGATACACGGTATTCGTGATGTTTATACTATCATTCTAATTCAGCAAAATGTATTTTTCTGTTTGTCTCTCTCACTTTAATCAAAACCATTCTATATATTACATACGTATCAGTGTAATTGATAAAGAAAATATTCAAGAACTCTTGTCATGAAAAGAATTATAGACTACATTAGTAGCAAATGTTATCGAAGAAAACAAAAGGAAAACGATAATTCACTATATTTGTGACATTGTATTTTGTACATACCGTATATTTGTTGGATATAGTTCTGGGGTATACAAGAATATTACATAAAATGAGCTTGTTATACTGAACTTCCCGAGAACGAATGCGCATGTCTGAATAACAGTACCAATACCACCGGCTTAAAAGAAAGAAGATGCCAACAGCAAACAGTACAATAAAGCTTCGAAAAAAGACACAAATCATGTTATCTGCTAAAACATGCAGTACTTGTTCTGTTTTACCGATTGTATTCGTTCTGCTCTTTCGAGCGTTAGATTTGTTTGTTTGATTGGTGTTTAACGTCGCACTCAAGGGTATTTCACTGATATGGCGACGGATTGTCCACTTCACACTGTGCAGAGTCTAATTACGGTGGAACACCGGGAGCAATCCTCGTAACAACCACCCCCGCGATTGCTGGAGCCACAACATGTGACTCGCTCCTATACCTGACGGTAGACAGACAGTGAACGGTAAATCGACGCAGGTTCAGCTTAGGCAGAGCACTCGCTACCACTTAGCCACGGCCGCGGGCCCTCGAACATAAGAGGTTAGCATTAGCGAAAGGGACTCAGATTAAAAACAACTATAAAACGCGACAAGCTTTTGCTGTATAAGAGAACATATAACGTTACCGGCTACACGTATACTCACTGGAGCGCGTTTTCAATTGAGCAAGGGGAAATAACTGCGACTGTCAAAACAATGATTGTCAAATCCCAAGATCAAACTTGCAGATTGACTGTTATTGCACGGCGTCGATAAAAATCATGCAACGTCATCATTTTTAATGCTACGGGACCTTTTTTTACTTATCAGAACAAAATAATCTGAAAATGGTATAATAATCTATAAGAATGCATGTTTGAGAATGGAACCTCGTGAAAGGTCAACTTTTTCAACAGCAGTTTTCGAATTTTTTATTCAACAATAAATTCATTACAATTATGCCACTCCTTTCCAAACAGTTTTCCAAACATACCTGCTTATATTAGTCTCATGATATAGCCTATTAACAGCCTATTTGGTACGTCTGCAGACACACAGATAAGTAAAACTTCGAATTTTGTTCCTGATATATTTTACCTTTAATACAGTAATCACGTCTTGTGCTAGAGGTAAGATTGTGGCCAAATCACTACATATTCATGCTAGGTTAAAGATAGATAAAAGACTTACAAACAGTTATGTGGGTAATTGAGGCGATTATCACGGACACCCCAGCTAAGACATGGTAACCAATACAAACCCTACGTCTTCCAAACCTGTACAATACCATTACAAACAGACATTTATTCTCTTTGACCAAATTAACAAAAAATATTTTTTGAGCTTATATGTAAGTTGAGCTAAAACTGAAAGCTTCGACAATGAATAACAATTATGGACGACTCGTGGATCTTGGTGATATTACAATGATATCATGGACTCCGTTACCTTAGTGCTTAGGCGACAATTTAATACATTAGAATCCATGAAGGATTTCTTTGAAAAAATTGGTGGTATTGACGTCATGAAGTTCCTTAAATGGATCGGCGTGTGTCATGAAATTATTTTCTTTTTTATTAAGGTTTGTAGAACAATAATATATATTGCGTATCAAAATCAATAAATAAAATAACTACTTGACAACAAGTTATCGCCACAGGGTGTCCGAATTACTGCTGAATGTTGCATCGAACCATAATCTAACAACTAATCACCCTTACCTCAGTGTAAGTGGAAATAAACTGATAGTCGCAGGAATTTCAACCACAGAAATGAGGAACAAATTCAGGTATCTATTCCCTGACATTGTTGAGCTGAGCATGAATATCCCATTGTAAACAAGAGAGTTGGTAAACCTGACAAAAAACAAAGGCACGAAAATGACATAGAAACTGTGTGTATTTGTAGTAGGCCTATCGGTTTATATCATTTTATTCACACTAATGTGAGCTAAAGGAATATTGTGATTGACCCAGCATTTTATATCTAGATAAACTTAATCGGGGTTGTCTTAAGATAAGAATAGATCATAATGGCGGCTGATTTGGGTCCTGGATATGCATGCCAAAATATTTTCAATTAAATATCAAGTTACAGCCCCTGAGACTTTCAATTTAATCTCCGCTTGAAAACCTGTTTTCTTACCATGCAAACATCATGATTAGTGTGACCTTCCTCAAGGCCGGGTGCCTTAACAGGTGAAAGGCGGTGACGGCTGGGGTTTTATTCACAGAGTCTGTCAAGTTTGACGGCGCGTTACTTGAACTTTCCATGCACATCTTCTCTTGCTCAAATCCATCGGTAGGTTGTAATTCACGTATTGTCTTCAAACGATTAGATTCCAGCAAATTTAGAGAACTTGTGTCTCTGAAATATTCATTTAACACTTTCTCAACAGATATCGGGTCTGTACGGTTTGTCTTCATTGCCTGTTTAATGATTAAAGAGGCTTCTTTCGTCCTTCCATTGGCCCACAGCCATCTAACCGACTCCTTCAATGTCCTGTGATATGGACATAATCAACATGTATGATTTATCGAGGGAATGACCATTCTTATTATATCAATAACTTGATAACAAAAATGGGCTGCTATAGCGTTTACTATCAAGCCGTTCTGAATATCCAATATTGTCGAAACTGCATATTTAACAAGGACAAGTAGATATATACTGTCAAAATGACTTATATCATTCTCATACGAACCTAAATATAACATAATTGTCGTTTCTTTGGAATAACACTTACTTGATTGGAACACATTTTAGTTAAAAAAAACTTGTTTGCAGTGAATGTTAAAGGAATTTAACCTAGATCCAAAAACCGAAAGCAATGAATATTTTTTGTGAATTTCGCAGGAGATTTACATCTAATATTCAATCCAATCAACTTACAAGAGCTGGCCAATCAAAAGAACCGAAAACACAGAAAACACAAGTTGAACATGTCTCCAGCTTCTTCCATCCATAAAGTAACCAATTGCAGGTAAAGTGCATGCGCAAACAGACCACACAACGTTTGCAATTAGAGCTGCCTTCGTTCGGTGTTTTGGGATAAATAACTCTAATGTCATCACCCAAGATATCATCCCCGCTCCCTGGAAAAAAGGAAATGGTTTACGTTTAATATTATATTATATTCAATATTTCCATTCACTCCCACTCCAACGTGCAATATTGATTGATTGGGGTGTTTGTTTGTTGGTTTTGTTCACTTTAACTTGCACTCTATTATCAACCATGTGCTATCTGTTCATTATTTACTTAGAACACATCAATAGTTGATTGATTCATTCAGTCGTTCATTTATACAGTTAAATGTGGAATATATGAATATCGCTACTCAAGATTAGCTTATTTAAACCTCTTCAGTTGTTCAACGTAGGTTGATTTACTTCACTGTGGCATTGTCCAGACAAAATTAAAAGAAGAAAAAGTTAGGATTGTAGTTATTGTTTCTTTGTTGCCTATAGTTGATGTAATACTTACAAATATAAGTGCTCCAGAAATCAGCCGTAAGGCGATGAATACCCAAATGTTTGGGGCAAACGCGGTGGCTGCAGAAACTATGGCAAATCCAGCGTGAGTGTAGAGAATGATGCGTCTTCTTCCGAATTTATCGGACAATGGCGTAAAGAGCAGTGCTCCCATAGTATGCCCAATGGCCAAAGCACTTTGAGACACCTCAGAAGCGAACGTTTTTCCACACACCAAATCCCACTATAATTGGAAACAAATCACAGTATTAAATACGACATTCAATGTGACATTAAATATAATGTCTGAGTATTTCAAATACGTGTTTATTTTATAACTCCGCTTTTATCAAAAAGTAAATTTTATAAAAAAAATATAAGAATATGATCCAAATTCTAGTGTTGGAATAACAAGTAATGCAGAATGTATCCGTTACAAATTGTTGGGAAAATTTAAACACCTAATAAGACTAAATGGAATCGTCTCCCCTCGGCTATATCGTCCGTCAGACACTGCTAATCTACTCTTTTTGTGCTTGATTATATACGTAGCTAATAACGTACTTGAAAAATACCTTGTTGTACAAGTTAACCTTGATTAAAATAATAGACCGGACTAAACTAACGACGGGATCTGTTTTTGCAGATAAGTTCCTTTCGCTGGTTCATCTTCCAAAGACTTTTGCACTACTGGATTTTTGTAGTCATTAAATGAACATGAATTTGTTCATGGTCTACTAGCCATTAAACACCCTATAATCATTAAAAATCCATTAACATTGGAAAAAATGATGGGCATGAAAACTAAACTTCCGTGCCAATGAAGGAAATTGAATGGGGTTTATTAATGGGCATTATTAATAATGATAGCATTGATAAACCAATAAAGGATGGCCATTAAACAAATCCTTACATTTAAAGGATATTAATGGCCATGAAATATAAAAATTGAATATATTTTATGGCCATTTCACTACAATGCTCTTAAAATTAATGCCAACTAGTGAAAGAAAATTCATAATTCTTAAAGCAATTTATTAACAATTTCAACACAAAACTATCAACTTTAATTTAAATTTATCAGTGAACATCAACTGAAAAGTAAACCTATATCTAATGGATACAGCCAAGGTAATGTGAAGCCATAATGACTATTATGTAACTTTATGACAAATCCTATTTCCCTGAGCATCACATACCTTTTACTATTGTATACAATAGAAATCAAGTTTTAACTGATTTTGAAGAAGGCATTAATTTCCTCTTATTATCACTTATCAAATAAAACTTGTGACTTTCAACTTTGTACACTAATAATAAAAGTGAGTACTTAGAAGCTGTGCGCTTTAAACCATACAAATGCAAACGTCCGTGTAGAATACACAGGAACGAAACGTTTTAACCCATCAACAATAGGGTGAAGAATGTGGGTAATAATATATTGTACAGCCAGTAAGAAGTATCGTTCAGATTTTTGTTCAGATCATTTATGAACACAGCTTTTTAGTACACACCCGACTTATACAGTCCAATAGTTGAAACAAAGTATGCCTTTGCTGATCACCAAGCAAATGTTATAATTAGTATTCTTAACCCTTGGGTTGCCATATGAATCCAGTCATGCGACTTCACGCTGCTTATATCGCACCAGTCTTTCCAATCAATGAATAGTAAAAATTTGTATATGCCAGTGCAATCTAACACATATAAAAGCAGATCAATCGGCACGATGGTCAATACGTTGAGTTAGGAATAGAAGCTAGTCTACGAGAACTTCCACATATGGTTGAACATATTTTGCTACAGATTTGCCTCCCGGAATAATTGGAGACAAAACAATACTTTTGAACTGGTGTATATGTGAATATTGTATCCCTACACGGTGATATGGATTTACGTCATCCAGCTAAACAAAATACACTGTGTATTTTCTATAAAATTTTACTCAATATGGTATGTCTTTGCGGTATGTTCCACGCTTACAACATTTATGTTCAAAATGAAGATAAATGCATACAACTGAAAAACTGACGAGAACGTTGTCAAAATGATACATGTTGTTGACCCTTTCAGAGTGATATTTATTTGGTGTACTGTAGTATGCTATGCTTCTTACATT
>JARFOD010117366.1:0-14862 GCA_031763545.1 Mopalia muscosa | reverse complement strand
ACCGTTCGCGTGAATTTTCGTTTGCGTAACCTCCACGTAACCTGAACGAGCGTTCGCGTGAAAAAATAAGGCCTGGGTGAAGGAAACCCCCCAGGCATGTGCTGTTGGAGAGGACGGACTGAGGGGGGTCTTTCTAGGGTTATGCTAACTTATTTAAGAAGGACAGGTTTATATGTTTCACAAATTGTTTGCAGAGTTCATCTAAATTTTCATAAAATTTGATGTCGCTTTTCACAAATTTTGTTAATCTAATCCCCAATGATTGTTTGTTTGTTTGTTTGATTTGTGTGTAATGTCGTACTCAAGAGTTTTTCACTTGTATGATGACGATGATCATCAATGAAGTTTGTATTATAAAAAAATTGGGCTTTATTTCCCATAAATTGCACATTTAAGCTCATCTATTTAAAAATCAGCAAGACAGCCTGAAGATACCCAAGACACAAATATCCAGACAAGACAAACAAAGATTTATGGACAAAAACCCAACAACATGATGGCTTCACTTTTCCCCTTGGCTCAGGGCAACAGGAAGCTCCTTCCCAACCACTCAACCCAATGGGTGAAAGAACCCCACACAACATCACTAACAGATGCTTCTTGTTAAATGTACCCCAAATTCTCCTCACGGCAGAAAAGTCCTGTACCATCTGAGGTTCATGTTTTCGGTACAGTCAGTGTGTCTCTACAATTAACTTGTTCACGCTAACAATTACACAATTATCCAATCCCAGAGGGACCTCTAATGAATGCATGTACTGGAGAGATCAGAATTACATAAAAACATACCCTATACAAGTGTATAATCATGAAAACGTTTACAAATGCCCATCCCTAGATTTGTAACCCTTGACTTCTCCCTGCCTGCCCTATAAGGACCTACAATGTTTATATAGCAACTCTAAAGGGATTTAGAGAAAACCAGATACTTGTACATTCCAATACAACCTGAACTACAACCAGACCAGAAGTTAACCTGTTGTTTTTTTTTATTAGCCACCAGTCTGGGTCCCACACAGTACAATGCCAAATGCCATTGTATTTCCAGCTGTATATTACTGTACAGACTGTAAGCCAGCCTGTTTCAAATTGAATCAAGCCCTTCAAGCGAAGAGTTGTTCGTTGCTATTTATCACAGTACATGGACATAAGATTTCTTCACTCAATTGACAGTAACGCAGTCTGACGGGAATAAACTGATTTATCAATATGTGTCTTATGACATGTTAAGAGACATTTCACTTACATGTATAAAGATGTTGTGCCCGTGAACATGTACTCTACCAGAAATTGTCAAACTAACGCAACCACAAAACATTAAATGTTAGAAAAAAAATTTCCTCCAGTGCAAAGGCAGAGTTAGCTTAAAATATACGGCCCCTTGTTGAACACCACCACTTAATGGGTGACAGAACTTACCCTAGCTTCATGTACATGTTTTTTGTGAACAATGTATCCAGGCAGCTTTTTTAAGAATGAGCCTGTACATTGTTCAATTTTAATAAAAAGTTAAAAAATTAAATCAATCATTTTGACAATAAAAATCCTCTCTTAAAACCTACCAGGTGAGTTATGTTTAGACCAGTAAGGAAACAAGACACAGGAAGCCTCAACAACCAGACTTCACAAAATGAGGATATGAGTTAATGACCAATAATAAACATGATATTAGCAGGGTTTTTTATAAACACTTTTTCATTGGGAATACCCTGATGAAAAATAGCGACAAATTGAGTTTTTCTTAAATTTGATATTCAGTTTCGTTATAAAAAATTGAGTTTTGCTCCTTTTGGCCACTGGCGAGCTATAAAATTCAGAATTTACAGTGGATGACATAAGCTTACAGATTTCCTCACTTCATTTAATGTCATATCCACCATGACCACCAACATGTTGGTTTTATTTAATTTACAATGAAAAGTTAGTAAAATTGAGCATTAATGCCAAATGGCATGCTAAAATTATTGAGTTTTAGGCAATATCAAATTGAGTTTGATGAAATTATTTTGTGTATAAAAAACCCCTGATTAGATAAGGGATCTGACATACATGTAGTAGATCTGATAAAATGTTTGTTTGTTTGTTTGTTTGTTTGATTGGGGCTTAACGTCATACTCCTGATACAATGTGCTCTTATTGTTTAGAGCGGGAATTTGAAAGAACTGTACCTACATCTACTTATTGTACTGGATACTTCATTTCACAAGAATATTTGACCACTGTCAGAATTTCAGAAATATATAAGCTTATCTTTCATGAATAGCCGGCCATTGCCTTTCCAGCTTCCCATGGTTACCCAAATTCATTTGATGAAGAAGTGGATTTATAAGTTTCCCAAATTCATTCGAAAGTATTGGTCCTAAACGTCATTTTGCAACAGATTTGTCAAAATTGATGTCAATCTGCACATCATACAGAGATGTATTATTATAAGGTAATCTTGCTTTTCTTTTGATCTTTCTAAAAAAAATTACATAATGACAATAACATTTAAAAAATCATCAAAGCAGTGACAACATCAAATAAAAGTTTGGTTTGTTTTGTTTGATTAGGGTTTAACGTACCATGTCAACATGTGTTTGAATGATGTCCCGGTCACAAATTTATTTGTATATTTATATGCGTATATTACATATATGTATGTATTGTCCATGTATGTATGAATGTATTCATGAATGAACGAGACAGCTATGTAAGCCTACGTTTATAAATAATGATAAGGAGTCTACACTTGTACAGGTATGATGTTAGTGACCAATTGCATCCTATTAATGAAGTTCTAATGTTGAGAGCACTGTGTGACTCTCCAAAGACAGATCAATATTACTATCAAATACGTTCTAGTTATACAGTACATTTAATAAGAACCTATTAAGAATTTAAAATATATATGAGAAGCAATAATGAGACAGTTCTCAGTCATGTGGAACAAACTTAATTAGTACAGGAATAACTCAATGATTGCAGTGAGTAGTTTTGAATGGTTGTCATAAGTATGTCACGTACACATGTAAAAGGTATACATGCAATAAACATGTCATGTTACTCCATGAAAGATGTCACCTACATGTACATCATACCCTTTACTGTACACCTAACTTTTAGTGTATGTTGCGCTAGCCCTCTCAGAGCTACAGGGGTTCTTATAGACACTTTTTCATCAGTAATACCCCTTTGAAAAATAACGGAAAATTTCGTTTTTCTTAAATTCGATATTCAGTTTTGTTAAAAAAAAATCAGTTTTGACTACTTTTGGCCACTGGTGAGCAATAAAATTCAGAATTTACAGTGGATGACCTGCAGATTTCTTCACTTCATCCAGTGTCCTATCCACAAACATGTTGGTTTTATTTAATTGACGATGAAAAGTTAGTAAAATTGAGTATTAATGCATTTTGTGCGCCGAATGCGCGCTAAAAATATTGAGTTTTAGGCAATATCAAATTGAGTTCGATGACAAATTTTTGTCTATAAAAACCCCTGGAGCTATGTGACAAAGTGAAGCTGATCTAACTATTTTTTAATTATAATCATAAAGATATGCTGTAATACTAGTAGCATTACTACCTGGATTAAGTGGTTTTACAACATATTGTCTAAAAAGGACTGATATTATGCCAACTGCCAAATAAATATAAAATATTAACCTTGTATCACAGAACATTATGAAACATAGGTCTTATGGACTTTGATATTAAAATATAAACGTGCCACATCATGAAACATGAAAATGTTGATCACTTATTTTGAAATCAAGCTGGGAATTTGATCAGTTATTCTAAAACTGAACATAGAAATGTCCCCTAATTTTGATTGGTTATTGTCTGAATGGCTCGTTATCCACTGATCTCCATCCTTATTTCCATGTTTGCTAACCATTATCCTCATGAGGAAATACTCAGCTTAAATATTCATGCTTAAATTACTTCACACTACTATACACCTTAATACTAGTATCAGATATGTGCAGCTTGTCACAGACACAGTGCTTGAAGAGAACATGATATACATGTCAAATAAATTAAGTCATCATTATAATGAATTGGACCACGTATATGCCCGAACTACGTACATGTTACTTACCAGTGATTTCTCAGACTGTAAACATTGGTTCAAACAAAGTTAAGAATATAATGTTGGGAAAATGTCAACTGACAAAAACTGAACAAGAACCATTTATATTCATGAAGAAATGATAAACAAGATAATGTGGAATTGAAAGACTCACCTGTTTCTTGTATCTCATACTGCCACTTCTTTTCAGTGTACCACCTTTAACGACATGTTCTCCCATATCAACTGTAGCTCCATCCCCACCTGGACGAACACTCAACTCTATCATCTCCGGGATCGGCTGCACCCTAAGAACTACTTCATCATTAGACTTACGAATTAATTCCACAATATCTTCACGAGTCTTATTGTCAACACAAACATTATTAACTTCCACAAGACGGTCGCCAGGTAGGAGACCTGTTAGAGAACCTTTCGCCCCACCCCCGGGCTCCGCAAATATCACAGTTTTCTTATGCTCACCATCAATGACTACTCCTTTCCTGAGTGTAAATCCAAAATCCCCACCTGGTTGACGCTTCACAGATACCGTGCGAGACTTCGGGGTTTTGGGAGGAATTATTTCTGGCAGCTGTAAATTAGCATTGAAAGTTTTTTCAATTGGGCTGCTGATGTCTTCATTATTAGGGATAACATCAGGGCTAGGGACGTTAATTTGTGGGATATTATTCCTAGACTCCTGGGAGACATTGCCATGTTCATTTAGCTGAGTGTTTCTCTGTACTACACCAGAATCCCCATCCTGACCATCGCCATTATGTTGTCGACTATTCAGTACAGGTGCAGTGTCAGATTTAAGGCTGCTTTTATTTGGCTTTGGTCGAATTGGAGGTGGCCCTCCTTTGTCCTTTGATGAAGTTTTTTGTCTTGGAGCAGCCACAGGTTTGGTAAAAACATGTTTCTCTGCTACACCAGAGTGGTGGACATCTTCAGTTGAGGGAGACAATCGTGTATTTGAGCTAAGACTACTATCACTGCTGTCTGTAGGAATGCCGGTCCCATCACCCGCACTCTGATCACTGTACTGCTTACGTTTACGATTCTTATCTCTGTCACTGAATCTTCTAAATACACCTTTTTTAACTTCTTCGAGGCGATTTAATTCCTCTTCAGTTATCCCAGGACGATCTTTAGTCTTCTCTTTTTTCTCCTTTTTTTCTTTCTTTTCCTTTTCTTTCTTTTCCTTCTTCTCCTTGTCTTTTTCTTTATCTTTCTCCTTCTTCATAAAACTAAACATTTCGCTATTAATATGTATTCATTCACTTGATTTTAAACTCTGTTCTTAAATAGATAAAACAAACACCCTGTGGTCTGTAACAAATCACTTAAACCCACAAACATCGGCACTTCAAAACAAGTATAGGCCTTGGTTATAAAGTTTCTTGGAGCCAGTTGTCACTGAGTGGGTATTTTTCGTCAGGCAACTGAAATCCAAAACAAGACAATGTTTAATAATATATCATTCACAAAAGTACATCGCAATATTTTGCTGCACGTCACCTGTCCTGATTTTAACTCATGTTATGTAAATGGCGTGTTCAGCGAATACCGACTATGTAATTACAACCAAAAGTTATCATTTTAACCCCGCTTTGGTTTTGGATTGGAGACAGTCAACTCGACCCAGTCGTCGACCCGACCCACCTTACAACGGGACTCCTTCCAGAAAATAACAACCCAGACACGGTGACTTTCTCGTCTGATGTCACTATTCACGATCTACTGAACACTTCTTACCTTCTGTCCTCATATATTTTGGCTCTCAGATGAGAAAATCTTCCATTTTTTGCACCAGTTGAATGACAATAACCAAAGTGATACTACTTTCATCCGGGCTATCCGATAAGCAATAACTTCCGGTGCTGGTGCGTGAACTTGATGGAGGCTCCAAAGGGTGTTATTCGTTTACCGGGAAAAAATTAGTCTATATTGTTTAATAATAAATTTCAACATAGTTTCAACTGCAAAAAAAAAAAACATTGCAAAACAAATCGTATTTGGCTTAATTACCTGGACAGCAAGCAGCTTTGCTATTTATTTGAGCCAATTATATAAGTGTTTCATGAAAAAGAAATAAAAGCATGTACCCTGCACACGAACACTACTGAAGGGCGGCTATAAGTGAATATATGGCTGACTGGCAGACAAAGGGAGGCAGTCGCACACAATAATATGAGTCACAATGCTGTAATAACTACCAGCCGGCTCTATCTTAATTGCTGGCTCATTATTTCTACAAGGTTGCATATGACATTCGATAATCCATTGCAATAGAGCACAAAAACCACTTTAAATATGTACTAATTTCAGAGACAAGTTAGTTTTCTAATATTTAAATGTGTATGGGCATAATGGGTTGACATTAACTGACATATGTTTTACATTGGTGTGTCTTATCCAAATATTCTCTTCTCATATTTTTTTTCGAATACAATTCTCATAAAATATAATCTTTGTTAGTAATTTTATTTGAAAATCAGGGACTGTTATATTCTATCCCATGTCACAAGAGATTCCCAGCATTTTAACCAGTTTAAAGTCTGTAAGATGAACAATCAATCTCCGTTTAATAAAATCTCCAAGTAATCAAACGGAATATAGGAAAAATGATAAGCTTTACGGGCCAGAATTTCAGAACTTCAATACATGTCAACATTATTCAGAAATGTCGATCAGAGTCAGAATGCATGCTTTTCTTAATGTAAGCCGGACAATTAACAGACATTTGTCTCTTCTCCAGTAGCTTATTCCACTTTTTTTTTTTTTTTTTTTTTTTTAAATAATTTTATTGACTTAATAAATACGTAGTAAGATAATATAAAAAAAGAGGACAAACAGAGAAAGATGTTTCATGTTTCCTCTATGCTTGTGGACTTTTCTTTTATTTGACTGGTCTAATTCTCTAAAACCCGCCACAAACAGCAACTCTTAGTCGGTGGCTTATTAAATCTCAAGAAAATCACAGTGTGTGTGTTAGCTTGAGAGGCAAGTTGACATGGCATCTATCAGCGGTTAAACGCAAGGACTCAAACCTGAACCAGTGACCGACATATGTTTTCAAGTAAGAAATTGTTAACATACGCAACAAGTTCAAAACAAAGGGGAATTTTCAATTTCCATAGTTAGTCACATGGAACAATATGCGCCGTACGGTGCTAAGCTGCTTTAAAGGTGCTTGTCGAGGGAAATCTCTCCCGAACTAGGCCATCGATATTATCCAATCACACCTAAACGCATCGCTTGGATGATGAATTGGAGAAAGAACGAACAGTTCGTTTTTTTTCCATAAAAATTTGAGAACTATAGATGTATAACTATAACATCCCAATTTTGGGTTAGGATTTGAAGATGAACTATTTATCTCACACGGACAGGTGAGACATGTGATTATTGGACTTACATTTCTCCACGATATAAGACGGCTCGTCCCGTGAGTGTCCACCTTTCTTCTTTTCTATATACAAATATAGGCCTACGATCTCCGGCTTTGGCACCGAGCCCATGTGAGTAATGTAATTGGGGTGTTTCTCTAATGGTTTCTAGAAATAAAGGTGAATACTATATAAGATTAGAAAGATTAACACAAAATGGATCAACAGCGGTACGTACTCTCAGTTAATGCCTCAGTCACATTACCAAAGGTCGCCGGATGATTTTAGGAGATCGGAGGGTTTCACCGATGTCTGGGCATCTGTGAGAATCGGCAAGAGACCGGTGAAAAATCCTTGGAGTGGTCATCCAACTCCCGGTGCCCCACCGGCGATCGGACGATATTCGGCCGAAATGTGTGGGTTTTTTTTGACCGGATGCTGGAAGGGCATCGGCCGGGCACCGGTAGATGTCATACGATGTCACACCGAGCATTGGTCGGCATCCCTACGAACACCGTACGATATACAAACATCGTACGGAGCTCGAACCGGCTCCCTCCCGGTTTCCGTGTGTCCCCGTCAGGTGTCCGGTAGGTATCCGGGCATATAGCACGCCACGCCGATCGTGTATTCCAGGGAAGTGTATTTATTGCACAACGAGGATAACAAGTATAGCCTACTGTGATGGCGCATCCACCGCAACGCCTGAGGCTGGCCATGTTTCGGCTGCAACTAGCCCAAGCCTAGGAGGCATGTTTGGTGACTTCTTAAAAAAATCTGACAAAAGTTCTGTTTGTTAATACTTTGGAACGCGCGAGATGCGTACAGGCAAATCCTGGCGCATTATATTCCTTGAAGGGACGCTGGTCGGTACCCTTTTAATACCAGTCCGGGCACGTCCGTTCACAGAGACCGGTATGGTGCACCGTGGGTTGCCTTTCGATGATCCGGCGGTGGCCGTAGGATTATGGTCTCGAGAATATGACCCCAAAAATTACAGGTGACATTCCGATGTAGGTTGTCCGCCGATATCTTCAGGACTTTTATCAGATGGGTGTCCGTTGTCCAACTCATCGAAAGAAAATAACTCTGCGCTATTTTCTTATGGTGTGCCCACCGATGCCCATTTCTCGATAGGTGACCGTAGGCTGTTAAAAGGTCATCGGCGGGCCTCCCTACGATTTTTTTAAAAGTCAGCCCGTAACCTTATCGGTAGAGGATCTATCCCCTAATCGGTGGTCATGTGACTGAGGCATACGATTATACTGGGAAGTTACAAACTGGTCTGGAAGACGTGAATTTGTTTTTAATTTCTTTTTAATCATTTTCGACAAATCTAGTTCCTGCAGAAAGACGTACAATATAACAAAAAACAAGAATCGTCTATATATCATCTCTCACCAGAGACGTTTTTATTTTCAAAACAAACATAAGTTTCACATGATATTTTTCTTAAAGGGGAAACCAAAGCTCAATGGCATATTTTTTAACCATATAAAGTAACATAAATCATTATCCAATCATAAACTCCGTCTCATTTGGGATGCGGATAAATAGCAAAACATTTTAACCAATTAATGACGTTTGATATATCTGGGACCTAATCATTAATCCGATCATAGAATGATCTCACCACTCGCTGGCCTTTTCAAATATCGATACGTGTTTTCTCCACTTATTGACCACAGTCCAGTCAATTATCAGTGGAGACGTTCTTTGTACAATGTTACTTCCATATTTTTATAAAGAATGCTGTCCTGAAGTTACAGACAGATGTACATGCGCCCCAAACGGAAGAGTGACAGTGGGTAAATTGGGGGGAAAAAACTCGCCCCTAGCGAACGATATTCTCTTCGCAGTATAAATACAGTGTTTGGGTTGATGAAGCAAATAGGGAATCATCTTTGAAGATCTTCTTCGATTTGAACCATATCGGTTAATACATTCGTTTGATTAAAGTTAGAAGTCCAGGTGCTCCGAAATCCGTAATTCGAACCAGCGACATATGATCATTAGTCCAAGGAAAATCTCTTCCCTATACGGTTATTGGAATGGACACCCACTCGGAATACAGCATGGCAATACAACTATAAAGACTAGACAATGAAGTATATTACTGTATATATAAACATAACGTTATAAGTCCAATCTGTCAGTTCTCAAAGGAAGGTATACAGTGTTTCGAAGCCTTCAATTGCGTGGCGAAATAAATCCTACCAAAATCTGCCTTCGGTGGTCCGGGAGACTGAATTCGAATTCAAAATCCTTGCCATAATTGCCTTTGGGGAAGTGTGAAGTTTGAAGAAACGAGACTGATACTGTAAGACTCGAAATCGTACCATGTTCGGCAAAGCAGACGCCGACGTTATATTTCATCCGATCTGACACCGACTGCACTTGACTCGTGTGCGGCAGGCCTCATTGATATTTTTTTAAGCTTTTTCCCTAGTAATATCCCTGAGTAAAACCAAGTCACAAAATATACTCTCCAATCTACGTTCAATGATAATTATTTTCATCATCCCTAAATACTAACGGCTTTGTATAAATAATCCATACACCATTCAAACACCATATTTTCAATTCCAAAGTCAAGTGTGAAGGTTGAATCTGTAATCACTAAATATCACCGTGTTGACCAGGGTTGATCTCCGTTACCATGGCTATAAAATAGTCTCACAATTGGTTACCATGACAATAAGCATTCGCTTGGGCTATGACGATTTTGTGGAATTGGGCCTCAATAACCATGGCAACTCATTACAAACCCTAACAACTGCTTATCACCACAATAATCTTTTTAAGATGCGACATTATGGAAAGAGTCCACTGTCCTAATATCTACACTAGAATCTATAGTTGGTTGTTAGATTAACTCGTGTTCAAAATCAGGCAGTGAAGAAGTAAAGCTCTATTTCTTTCTCTCTTCATCTCATACTACTAGGGTATGCCTACCATGATAATAGTTTTAAAAAACATTAAGTTACATATCAATTTGTTTGTTTTTTTGGCAAGAATACCTTTGCATACTGGTCGTAAATCTTCTACAATTGATGAATGCTTTAGACATTCACATTTGTCGCAATTCTGTAAGTGTATTTTGACAGGGTCACATTGAATTAACAAAATAAACCAGTTTAGCTGATTTTCGAGTACACAGTGTACTCTCACATCCCTTTTTAAGGGATTATCTCCCTTTGATCAACGCAATAAAATCCTTAAGCCTGGAAATATTTAAGGATTATTTATAACGAATACAAGCTCATATAACAGAATATTAAATTCCCACTGTGTTAATTAGATTGTTTGCTTATTTTCCTATTGACTCGGATTTAAAGACATACTTAAGGTTATTTTAATATACGCCAGTCAAATGGGTGAAGCAACCCTGCACCTTCTACACCACTGGCAACAAACAAAGACAAGACAGGATGATAACAAGACCTAACATAAACCCATTACAGACATACCTTCTTGTTGACCATTAGCTCTAAGAGCACCAGGGCAACATGAAGCTCCTTCCAACTGTTCTTTTCATTACGGTCACTATTATATTAACTTCACTCCAATCTTGCCTTCAAAGGCTTGAAAAGTGGAGAAAAATGGTCATTTTGATTTTGATATCTGGCAAAGCCCCTGCCTGTCATAATAAGTTTCTAGAAAAATTTCTACTCAAAGCTGTTCATCATAATGACCATTTCCACTGTAAATCCACATGCCCGGTACATGCATGTCAATATTTTCGGACAAAGTATTTAACTCAAATTCACTTCTTTTCGTGAAATATTTCAATACAATCCAGCCACTATATTGAGAATGAGTGATGCTTTCATTCTAACCCTGTCCCTATTCAAGAGTGAATTTTCATAACAAACAAAATCAACATTTCGAGAATTTTACTCTAATCCTATCATTACATTTAGAGAAATATTTCACTTCAAACAGTTCATATTTTAGGGTCGGGTAAATATTTCACTAATTTTATAATGAATATTTTACAGCAATCCTGGCCATAATTTTAGAGCATATTTCCACTCCAATTCTGACCATAATTTTACAGTAAACATTTCATAAACCAATCACTATTTTTAGAGTAATTGTTTCATTTCAGACCATAATTTTAGAGTAAATATTCTACTCCAATCCTGAAAACAATTCAGAGTTAATATCTACTCCAATCTTCTTTGAGTGGCATTTAGAAGCTGGTAGGTATAGAACACAGAGACATTGGTATGGATTACAACTTCTAGGTTAATCCATACCAATGTCTCTGTGTTCTATACCAATCTTGACCATAATTTTAGAGTAAATATTCTACTCCAATCCTGACCACAATTTTGCAGAAAATATTCCACTCCAATCCTGATCACAATTTTAAAGTAAATATTCCACTCCAATTCTGACCACAATTTTAGAGTAAATATTCCACAATAATCCTGAACACAATTTTAGAGTAAATATTCCACTCCAATTCTGACCACAATTTTAGAGTAAATATTCCACTCTAATCCTGACCATTATTTTAGAATAAATATTCCACTCAAATCTTGACCACAAATTTAGGGTAAATATTCTACTCCAATCCTGACCATAATTTTAGAATACATATTTCACTCGAATCCTGACCACAAATTTAGGGTAAATATTCCACTCCAATTCTGACCACAATTTTACAGTAAATATTCTGCTCTAATCCTGACCATAATTTACGTGTTAATATTTCACTCCAATCCTGATCACAATTTTAGAGTAAATATTCCACTCCAATCCTGACAACAGTTTACAGTAAATATTTAACTCCAATGCTGTGAATATTTTTAGTTTATAGACTTTTAGACTGTTATCAAGTCAGCCAATTTTCTTGTTTTCCAAACTAAATATGAAATTGCCATCATGAGGCCTCCCCATTGAATCCTGCCGCATAACGTTTGGTCCACATCCGTGCTAATCTATCATGTTCTTTACGATTTTGCTGGTATAAAGAGGCAATAGTTCCGACAAGCGGATCGGCAGGATTACAGTCTGTTAAGAGCGAGCAGATGGACAAGAGAACTTTAGAAATGGTCAAAGCTGGACTCCAGTTATCCTTGAGAATATCCAAACAAATGGCCCCTTGACTGTTGATGTTACAGTGGTAGATACGAGTACGGAAAGTTACCTGGTCAAAAAAAAAGAAACAAAGTATTATATTAGATTTAATGATATTTACAAATGGCCCCTTGACTGTTGATGTTACAGTGGTAGATAGGAGTACCGAAAGTTACCTGGACAAAAAAAAAGAAAAAAAAATATTATATTAGATTCAAATATTTTTACATATAGCCACTAAACAGTTGATGTTACAGTGGTAGATACGAGTACGAAATGTAACCTGGACAAAAAAGGATTTGTTTGCTTGTTTGAGTGGGGTTTAACGCCGTACTCAAAGGCATTTCACTTATATGACGACAGATTGTCCACTTCACCTAGCCTCATTATGGTGGAAAAGCTAGTAAAAACCTCATAAAAACCACCACCGCGATTGTCATATACCGGATGGTCCGCAGGCCGACTCGATCCCGTGAATGGTAGATCGGAGCAGGCTCAGTTTAAAAAGCGCGCACGCTACCACTAAGCCACGGCCACGGGCTGGACAAAAAAATAAGGAAACAAAAAAATTAAATTACATTTAATGATATGTACAAATAGCCACCTGACTGTTGATGTTATAGTGGTAGATACGCATACGGCAAGTTACGGATTGTCAAATTCACACTGCACCTACATGTAGTCATATTACGGTGGAAAACCTGGAGGAAACATCGTGAAAACCACCCCTGTGATTGCCAGAGCCAAAACATGTGACTCACTCATATACTATTTCCATTTTGGTATCAAACTTTCAACAAGATAGTGTCTTCCTTCAAAGGAGATGGCTAAGATGGCTATTATTGTTAGTTGTAACTCACCTTTGGAGGTTTGAACGGGTAATCCATGGGGAAGAGGATATCCAAGAAGAACACGCCCTCTTCATAGACAGACCCAGGTGGACCCAGGATTGTGGAAGACCATTCGTAAAAATTGTCACCCTTGGGAGCAGCACTGGAAATAAACAAGAATTTCTTGCACTTTTGTGTTGTTGTAACAAACATATTACACTAATAGTCTGTTCTTTGATTCATGTTTGGAGCCACAGTTTCGTAAAAAAAAAAAACCAAAAAAAACATCTGCAGTATACAAGAACCACAATGTTCACAAATTTGTTCTTTTTTTTTTTAGTAATTACCTACACCTCACAATAAACAAACTATGACCAGAAAGTGTTTGACTGTTTGATTGGGGTTTGACATCCTACTAAATGGTATTTCACTAATATGACAATGGATTGTGAACTTCACACTGTTTCTTGCCTTATTACAATGGAAGGAAACTAGAAGGAAAACTTGTAAAAATCCGCTCACAATTGCCAAAGTCACATCTTGTGACTCTCTCATATAGCTGATGGTTGATAGATGGACTCGATCCAGTGAATGGTAAATTGGAGTGGGATTACGGAGCGCACATGCTACCACTTAACCAAACTGGGTACCGACAAGATAAGGCAATGGAGAGTTCAAGTCTTGCCATTTACTTCAGATGCCAATGTTAGGTTTAGTTTGTTCAGTTGATTGGGGTTTAACGACGTACTTATATGTAAGGTTGTTAAGGGTATTTCACTCATGTCACGACATGCCAGGCTATCAACCTAATCGATCTGTTTGTTCGTCTGTTTGATTGGGTTTTAATGTCGTACTCAAGGGTATTTCACTTATATGATGATGGATTGTCCGCTTCACACTGTATACAGCTTTATTACGGTGGAAAACCGAGAGGAAACCTCATAAAACCCACCCCTGCGACTGCCGAAGCCACAACATGTGACTTGCAGACATACCTTGTGGTCACCAGGCAGACTCAACCTAATGGCTGGAGTAAACCACTGTAGCAAGACTACATGTAAGAACAAAGAAACACAAGACCAACATGACATAATTAATACAAACAGATCTGCTATTGGCAATACCAGGGCAACAGGAAGCACCCTCAAACCGTCCACCCAGGGTAATGAATCTTTGCACTGATAAAACCCGGGGCTTTAAGAAAAAAATCAAATGTATGGTGTCCAAAATGGTCAATTTGCTTAACTCTTTAATTTTTTTTACAGTTTCTCCATCTTCCGCATGTTGAAGATTCTTAAAACAGGGTGTGAGATTTGGCACTTGTTCAATTCACGGTTTCCAAAGGACACTATTCCTTGCCTAATTATGGAGGAAAACCAAGAAGAAACCTCATAATCCTACTCAAGGGTGTTTCACTTATATGACGATGGATTGTCCACTTCACAATGTTCACTGTCTTATTACGGTGGAAAACCGGGAAAAAACCTCATAAAAACTGC
>JARFOD010117365.1:1721-29089 GCA_031763545.1 Mopalia muscosa | reverse complement strand
GCGGGGGGGCGGTTGTTAGAGTATCCTTAAAACATTAACCCTGAAATAACAACGACAGGCATTTCTCTAAAGGATTACCCACATTTAGTGACAGAACTAGTCCCGTGATGAAAAGAGCTCAGCGGGTGACTGTTCTTTTACCCGCAAATGTACCGCTGAAATCATTTGGTTAAACCTGTCGGCGTCTTACCGCACTGAAATATGGTATAGTCAGCTTGGCCATCTTGTTAACTGATATTCGGCCGAATTATGCCCTAAACTGTTAGATCGTCCTCCGGCAAATATCACATGTATACATACACCCGGACTATGTAATTTTGCCACTTTCGTATTACATCATTTCATGAAAACAGTCGCTGTCTTACCTGACTGAAATATATTATAAACGGCTTGGGCATGTTGTGAACTGACATTGGGCCAAATTATACCATGAAATGCTAGAACGCCATCCCTCAAATACAACTGTATACATGCACTGGCACTATGAATGATGCCACCTCTAACATATTACATCATTTAATTTAAACCGTCGCCATCTTACCTCCATGGCATTGCGTCCAAACCGCTTGGCCATAAACCAGGAAAATTTGATGTTGTAATATGTGTTAATTTCCCGTAGGTTATGCGGTCGTCTTCCAACAACCTGACAACTGTATACATACACTTGACTGTGTGATGGCGTCATATAGATAGAGATCAATGCAATTCGTTTTTTAAACAAATGAAATTATTTCTAAAACGAAAACCATAATGAGGAGCTTGTCCCAAACTTGCCGTCAGAGGTAACCCTAGGCAACCAATTGCATATAACTTATTCTGATTAAGAACAAAGTTTTTTCGCGAACCCGAGACAACCATTCCCATTCAACTCACTCTGATTGAGTACAAAGCTATTCCGAACCCCAGACAAACATTCACATTCAAATCATTCTAATTGAGTGCAAAGCTATGACGAAATCTGAGACAAAAATTCACATTCAACTCATTCTAATTGAGTACAAAGCTATCCCGAACCTCAGACAAACATTCACATTCAACTCACTCTAATTGAGTACAAAGCTATCCCGAGCCCCAGACAAGCATTCACATTCAACTCACTCTAATTGAGTACAACTCACTCTAATTGAGTACAAAGCTATACCGAGACCCAGACAAACATTCACATTCAACTCACTCTGATTGAGTACAAAGCCATCCCGAGCCCCAGACAAACATTCACATTCAACTCACTCTAATTGAGTACAAAGCTATCCCGAGCCCCAAACAAACATTCACATTCAACTCACTCTGATTGAGTACAACACTATCCCGAGCCCCAGACAAACATTCACATTCAACTCATTCTGATTGAGTACAAAGCTATTCCGAGCCCCAGACAGACATTCACATTCAACTCACTCTGATTGAGTACAAAACTATCCCGATCCCCAGACAGACATTCACATTCAACTCACTCTGATTGAGTACAAAACTATCCCGAGCCCCAGACAAACATTCACATTCAACTCATTCTGATTGAGTACAAAGCTATTCCAAACCCCAGACAAACATTCTCATTCAACTCATTCTAATTGAGTACAAACTATGACGAAACCTGAGACAAAAATTCACACTCAACTCATTCTAATTGAGTACAAAGCTATCCCGAGCCCCAGACAAGCATTCACATTCAACTCACTCTAATTGAGTACAAAGCTATCCCGAGCCCCAGACAAACATTCACCTTCAACTCACTCTGATTGAGCACAAAGCTATCCCGAGCCCCAGACAAACATTCACATTCAACTCACTGTGATTGAGTACAAAGCTATCCCGAGCCCCAGACAAACATTCACATTCAACTCACTCTGATTGAATACAAAACTATTCCGAACCCAGACAAACATTCACATTCAACTCACTCTGATTGAGTACAAAGCTATCCCGAACCTCAGACAAACATTCACATTCAACTCACTCTGATTGAGTACAAAGCTATCCCGAGCCCAGACAAACATTCACATTCAACTCACTCTAATTGAGTACAAAGCTATCCCGAGCCCCAGACAAACATTCACATTCAACTCACTCTGATTGAGTACAAAGCTATGACGAAGCCTGAGACAACATTTCGCATTCAGCACATTCTGGTTTTGGAAAAAGCTATCGATAACTAGGTTGTACAAAAAGAAAATTGAAATACTGTCTTTTCAACCTGTTTACATGCTTGGTTAAATTTAAACTCGGCTTATACTGAGCCTCTCCTAACTAAAAAGAAAATATTTCAGACGAGATTGTGATATTTTGTCGCACTTGTTTGCTATAATTAGGAAATCATATGTTACCTACTACGGATTTCACAGATATGAAATCATAAATAGCAAACGTAAAATTAAAAAAAAAAAAAAAAAAAAAAACCCAAAACTCAGACTCTTAGTTAGCTAACAAATTGTCGATGTCTATTTTTTTATATAGATATATTTATATTTTTTCTTTCAGGTCGTTTTTGGATAAAACTACAATATCTTCCAAACTCGAAAGAAATGGAGTCCAAATCTCAGTTGATGATATTGGCTTGTTTTTGTATTTTAATATCAGGCCAGCTGGTCTCAGGTACTGTACACCCTTAGATATTAGGGTTCTTTGAGGGTCCTTTAGAAAAGAGGGTGGTTCTTAACGTATCCATAAGGACAAAAACGGTTCTTTGATATAATAAAAGAGGGAATGGCTGCTGTGGTGGTTCAATATAGAACCAAAAAGGTTTCCACCACAGCCATAACTAAAGAACCTAAAGGGTTCCATTAGAGCCACAATTTTCTAAGTGCATGCGTAACAAACGCCAATATTCATTTGCGGTCACAGTTTTCATTAATTTATAATTGTTCCAAATTTAAGCTTGTAGGCCTACTACACCAGGCTATCCAAATACTCGAGCGCGGGGGGTGCAGGGTACGCTCCTATAACCAGCGATCGGCTACAGTAGCCCATACTTACGGTACCATATACGCTGGTTCATATAGCAAAGTTTTTCAGGTAAAGGGCCGCGGAGTTGGGCTCTAGACTCACACAAAATTCTATTGGTTGATCTGGTCACATGTGCATAATGGGGGAGCAAAGTTTAGACGAGAGGACTGTATGCTCGTGTGCCCAGATCAACCAATAGCATTTTGTGTGAGTCTAGAGCCTAACTCCCCGGCCTTTACCTGGCAAGTTTCGCTATATGAACCAGCGTATAGGGTACAGTCAGTATTGGCTACTGTAAGTCGATCGCTGGTTATACGAGCAGGGGAGCTTGGGGAATCATTTTGAGATGTATTTGTAACATCCTGTCATTGTTCTGTATTTGTCTTGTTTTATCTTTGTTTGCTGCAAGTTGCATCGACGGTGGTTTCCTTTACCAAGCCACCAATAATGACATGTTATGAGAAATGAGTACGCAGCTAGTGAACAAACGTCAGTAGATGCCTGCTTTAATTAAACAAGCTTTCACGTGGTGGGATGGACCTCGGCTTTACTAAAGAACGCTTTCACGTATCGGGATAGACGTCTGCTTCACTGAAGATCGTTTTCACGTGAACGATAAGGAGATAACATTGACAGGGAGGCGAATAATTCTCAGTTTCCAACTCCTTAGCATGCTATATTACTTTCACTGCATGACATAGACAGAAATCATGGCGTGTTTTCGAAACAAAGCAATTTGACAAATGGAATCACAACATTTGTTAAGACACATTTCTAATCCAATACTGGAGGTCATGTACCACGCGATGTGTTTTCGACCAATCAGAACAAAGCAATTCGACCAACGGTATAATAACATTTGTTATAACACATTTCTAATGCAATGTTCCAGGTGTTTGTGATCCCGCTACTGAGACGGCACGGTCCACGTTCATAGGATGTGCAGGCACTGCAGCCTGCGTTTCAATTCCCCCCGGAATTGTTGGTGATTTTGATGCTTTTGCCCAGCTAGGAGGACCAGCTTGTACCGTGACTGTAGCAAGTAACGTTGCAACTGCAGCGGGTTTAGCCGCCGACGACTTTTGCTTTGGAATCCTAAGTACCTGCATTTCGAGTAAGGATAATTAATAATTATAATAATAATAGTAATATAATCTTTTTATTTTAGACTGATATATTTATGATTATTGGGGAATATATAGTGGGCTCAAAGGCAAAAGTTTTACTTATGTCCGGTTTGCTCAAAGCTCTGTTAACATAACGTCCAGTTAGATGACGTTATGTTACAATGAATTTCTATTATGAAGTAACATCAAACTTGTAATCAAACAGTAATATCGATGAGGTTGTGTTCCAATCGTATTCTCGCGAGAGTTTCTTTAGTGGACGAGATTAAGACAATTCTCGTAGCAGTGCCAGGCCATCGCGCATTAATTTCCTCCAATATTTGGGGCGACCTATCAGCCACAGTCCAGCAAATAAAAGAAGTGCAAAACAAGATGGACCGGGTGTATCTTAGAGTGAATGTCTCGACGTAAGAAGTAGAATTGATTATATTTTAGAATAGTTGTGTTCGTGTAGATTTTGCATTCCGCAGTAAATGGGCTGCGGACTTACAAAATGTATGACGACAAAATGTATGACGATAAGGAGAATATCTATTGCATTCTAAAATAAATATATAATCGATTCTACTTCCTTCGTCGAGACCACTGGCACACCTTGCAACGGTTATGTTTGGCCACTAATAGAAAAATATATAGTGTATTTTTTATTATATTAGCCGTTGAACATAACGTTACGTTGTTTGTCTGTCGTCCAGACATTGACTCAAAAGCCTAGCTTATGTCACAGTTACGTCGAATGAGAATTAGTTCAGATCAGTTCCAGTGGACCAGTTGACGATCGACGGCAACTAATCAGTCGTAGCTTTGAATTTGACGTAAGCGCATCTGCGTCTCTGCTGCGTCTTTCGGCAACTAGTTGCTGTCCAGTTCCCGATAGTCGCGCATGTTCTACTTCCTACGTCCAGTTGCAACTGATCGTGAGTAGTTCTAAACAATCGCAAGTGACATAAGCGATCTAACGACTGCGATCAACTAGTTCCAGTGAGTTGCGCCTAGCCTTTGACGTGTGGGTTTTTTGTCGTCGTCAGTTCTATCGCATCGCAGTGCGACATAAACAGGGCTTAAGATACAACCTGACCATCTTGTTTTTCCCTTTTTTATTTGCTGATCTGTGGGAAACGTAGCACACAATATTAGAGGAAATTAATGCGCGATGGCAAAATTGATTTAAGAATAATCATATTTGCAAGTATCTTTAAAAAGGAATTTGAATTATAAACGGCTGAATGAAATCATGAAATAGTCCCGGTGTATTTCTACTGTTATAATTATAAAATGAGTGTACATAACACAGTAGCAAGAATATTGCGAAGTTCAGTAGATTGGATTCCGACAAAGATCTGGAACATCTCGAACATTTGCGCTAAAGATTTTTTTGTTGTACTTTTGTAATAAAAAGATCATCTGCGAAAAAATTTGCATGAAATCAAATTTCCCGTGTATTATTTGTAAACGTTCCCCTCAAACATATACTTATTTTATTAAAAGTGCCAGAGACCGAAACGCATTGGAAATACATCGGCTATTAAAAGAATTTGGAAAAAAAAAAAAGAAAAAAAAGCAGCCTCTTTTCTCGCCTCTTACGATTGACCGAGGAAGCCGAGGGAGTATTCTGCCGGACCATGGTCCACCCGCTCCCTCACGGGGCTATTTTGTTAGTAGTGCCAGAGACGGAAACGCATTGGAAATACATCGACTATTAAAAGAACTTGGCTCTGATTGGTTTAAAGTCAACATGTATATGATTAATTGAAATTTTAATTTCAGGTTTTAAGCACATGTGATAATTTGTTTAAATAATAGCAGAGCATTTAGAATGTGCCCTGTTTAGAAAGCTGGTTTCACTGGCAATTTTACAGATAAAAATATGGAAATATCTGCTTTAAAAAAACATTGATTCAACTGATTCAACTAGCTGGATTCGCGTTTGTTTGGGCTTTTCTTTACACATTTTCTTAATCTAATCAAAAATAGTTTTTCGGAATATTAACACCAAAACGAGTCTTTCGAGATTTAGAGATCAAAAAGAGTTCTTCGGAATATTCAGTTCAAAACGAGTTTTTCTATATTTAGAGATCAAAACGATGTTTTGGATAATAAGATAAAAACAAAATATTGTGATTCGATTAAGTCTTTCTTTTTGCAGGGTTACGCCATAGGCCTACTTTTTTTTACTATGATAAACGTCTTCATGAATACAACAGATTCTCATCAATTCAAATTATTTATCCACAGTTGGGACCGGAACAGCTGTAGATAGCGACTCCTCCGACAGTAGTATCGGTTCTTCTTCGTCCCGCTAGCCTCCCCAAGAACACCCCGGATCTCAAGAGCCACATTTTTACAATAGCAGTCACATTAAAGACTTTGTATCAATGCCGGATTATTCATAAAATAGAATGGAAGTTTCATTATGCCCCAATGACGGTCCTCTGACGTCAAAGCAGTCGAGGTTCACGACCATTAAAGTAACGTCACAATGGACTATGGATGTGTGTGACGTCATTTCAAAGCGCCAGTATCTCGAACTTTGTGACGTCAGTGTATCATCTTTTTACTTGCCAGCTTTCTGTGACTCGTATTTCACAAGTCACCGTGTAGCTATCCCTTTGAATTTGATCTACATATATTCACATACCTTTTCGCCCGCACATAACAAGAGCTCCATCTAGCTACCTTCAACTGTTTTAAGTCTATTCTATCCAAAACGTTTATTCCAGTTTTCTACCCTGATTTTGTCTGTAAAAGTTTGCTTCTTAACAATTCATCAACAAACGTCACGTTAACCTATCTAAACCACAACAGCCACATTGAAAATACACCTGGTAAACAAAAATGTATCATTCTAAAACAATTACTCAAATCTTTTTCCCTTTGAGATACTGAGCATCCATTTAAGTTGATAATCATATTGTGTGGATAGCACTTCATCACCGACAACAATAACAACAACAACAACAACAGAAAAGTCAACCCACGGGCGTGACCCCCCCCCCCCCCTTACACACACACACACACACACATTTGATTCAAGAGAGCTTTAAGTTACCCCCATCCCTGTATCCACGGTTTCTGAGACGATAAGAACGCCAATAACATATCATATTTAAATGCGCAGTGACACATATTTATGCAGAATATTTTATTACGTACAAGCAAGGAAAAAAATGTAAAAAAAACAGGACATATATATATATATTTATCAACCAAGAAAAAAATGACAATAAAGTTACAAATATTACAAGAAACATGTTGTCTTGTGTGTTTTTGTTTGTTTTTAACCATGTTTAAGTACCATTCCTAAAATTGTCAGTAACGTCAAAATGGATAAATGTTTGCGCCATTTTACCTCCATTGATAATATTTCGAGGCTCCTTTTATTGATTCACACGATAAACTCGCCAAGAGTAAGATTCGGGTGTTCTCATCGCTGTACCATTCGAGAGAATTCGGGGTGGGGTTCGAAGGGGAGAGGTGGGGTGTGTGTAACTTAGTCATGTAAGGCAAAATATGAATTCTTAATTCATCGGTAGGGTTTATATGCCTACAGTTCGGGAAGTCCTCATCAGCACTCGTGTCTTTTGTCGTATCTATAACTCATGATGTGGACGCTAATGACAATTTACTCGACAAGCAACGAGTTGTTCCATTCGCATACACTCTTAAAAAACCATGGCTCTAAAAGGCCTCTTTATGGTTATTAAGCCATGGCTCTGATGAAACTCTTTATGGTTCTGTCTGGAACCCTCAAAACAGCTGGTCCATGAATTTCGTTTCTGTCGTAATGGTACCGTAGGATATGATTTATCTCATGTCATGTCTTTCATATTTTTAGCAAATTATATTATTACTTCAATTGTACTTCAATTTTATAGCATAATTTAAATTCTGTATAAATACGTTGAGTCGGGCTAAAGTTTTCATCACATGACTTAAAAGAAGAGGGTTTTACCAAAACTGATTTAAAATCGGATCAAAATAGGTCCTCGTCTTTTGTTTGTCGTTAATATTATGATCTGACTCAAACACATACCATATGGTGTCGAATGGTTTGCAAAATTGACCAATCACTGAGCCGCTTGCCAAACCCGGAGTTAACAGGCGACTTGTTCTGATTTCTGCTTGCCTTAGATCCCGGTATACAGCATGTATTCACCAGTGTTCACGATACGTCACAAAGTGCAACAAAATACATTACTCATGCTGGTCTAACTTGTCTCATTCGATTCGGTGTTTACCATAGCACCATGTAAGCCGAGTTTTAACTGGTCATTTCGAACGGTGACCTTTTATGAACCCCAGCGAGCTTGATCGAGTTGAACAGCTGCGTTAGACCACGATATAAGCGGAAAACGGGGAGATATTTGAAGTTATTTTAATTAGATTGGTTCTTTACCGCAAAACAATTTGCAAATTAACAGTATTTTCGTTAATTTGGGATAACACTTTCTTAGTTTTAACAGATTCTAGTTCAGAAAATTTTCCAGGTTGAAACCCGTCCTGGAATTGAACCAAAATAACGAAAATACTGTTAATCTTCACTTTCTAAAAGACTCAAAAATTATTAATTTGCAAATTGTTTGCGCAAGTCCATCAACACAGCGACCGATTCTCAGTGTGATGACCTTAAGTTGAGAGAGCCAGTGCGGATTGATCTTACACAATCCACCTGCCAAAAAATACGGAAATGAAGGTGGTAGTAAGGCTTCTGTATAATTGGCTTTATCTTTGTATAAAAAAAATAGTTTATTCTTGCTGTTGATGATAAAATATATATACACTGAGGAACAAAGGTAGGTTAAATATACATGCATGGAACTAGACTTGGTTTTAGACTTAAGTATGTACTAGATACTATATACTGTTCCGATAAGTGTCTACGGTGCTTATGTTACAATTTAATTTAGACTCAATGTTATTAACGAATGTAAACATAAAAACGGTTCAAATTCCCGCGTGACGCAATTTGGCTATAATTGTTCGTCAGAACTCGTGAATGTTCAGGTGCATCCGATTTAATCATCGGAAGATTTATCTTCACATCTTGACCCAGAACCAGAGCTTGAGCTAAAGCCTCCTCTTGAACTGCGGCCACCTTTTGACCTGTCTCTATCGCACTTATCTGAAACGAATTGGAAGGAATTATGGGCAGTCCATGTAATGATGAAAAATTGAAGATTATAAGTATGAATAGAGAATATATAATACAATAGTTTGTGACAGTTAGTGGTTTTGTTTTTGGCTCATCGATTATTCGAGGTACAAAGTCATCCAAATGTGCCTATTTGAGTGTCGCTCTTTATAGTGTACATCTTTCAGAAGTAAATACAGGCCAATACCTCTTTGAATTTAGAAGTGGAGCCATCCAGTGCGTGAGAGAGTGATTTCGTACGTGAGTGAGTGAGCGCGCGAGAAAATGAGTTTGTGTAGACGCAAGCAGTCAATCAAAAAGTAGTTTTCAAGCCAACGTTGCAAACAAACATGCGCGGCGCCAGTATCAATTAACGTGTCTGAGGTGATGTCAGGACTCGTTAATGAGACTAAAATCGTGCGTCTATATTACTTGTAAAGCCTACATGTGATCTTACGTTTAGACCAACTCTTTCTTTTTGTGATGGAAGCTCGAATCTGATCGGGTGGGATAAAGATAGAGCATTTTTAAGCAGCTTTGTAAACTCTAGTTCACTCAGTTTTTTACGTCCATGAAGGCAAGGTAGGCAAGGAAGAAAGGCGTAATGTGACGATTTTCTTTCGCTTTGCTTTGGGAAGATGGTCGGTATTGGCAATACCAGCGATCAAATTCAATTAAATTCCCCGCGACAATGAAAACACCGGACGTAGCGAAATTTGCGCGCATCTGCAGCTTATCTGACGATATACCGGCACAGAACCATTTAGGTGCATGGGCAAGTTAATAGAAAGTTGATTAACAAACCTACCATCAACACAGAAAATTAGATCCACAATGCAAAATTTTCCGCTTGTCTCCTTCCACGTTACGATGAAGGAATCGTCTTCGTGTCTGAATGTACAGTCCCCAAATAACACCTCGCCCATCTCTAAGAAAATGCCTTCTTCGTCAAATATTTCGCATTTACCGTCCTCACAGAAAGCCAAGATGCTCCTTCTTGTCTGCCCGGTCGGACACTGACTCATACCTGCAATGTACCAAGAATTTTGGGAATTCCGAATAAGCAGGTAAAGCATGTTAGTTGATGTCGCCATTTTCTACCAGCTAGTATGTTGCGGCGAGTAGTGTGACGTGAGTTGGGCTTGTAGCTTTTCTCTCCTAGGAGGTACATATTATATCACATGGGAATTCCCGGGCCATAATAATAAAATTAAGTTCAAATACACTCTGCCAAATACATAAATGTACAAATGTACAGTATTGTGTATTTTAAAAGAAAAATAATCAATTTGAATGTAGATTGAGCCCTTCTAAATGCGGACTTAAAAGAAGAAACAAGAAGATTTAGTATTTGAATTAAGTTGAATGTGACTGAAAATTAACTATATATATTTTTTTTTATGTGGTTTGCAAAAAATAAAAATAAATATTCCCGGGGCGAAATAATATAATATCATCTAGAAATGGCATTTTGTGGGCCGTTAACCTCCTTAACATCAAATCTACTATTTTATATCAGACATTTAATATTCCTAAATGAACAAGTAATTTAAAATGGAAGTCTTCCTTAGAACTATTTACTAAGATATTTGTACGTGTCGGACTAAATACATTAATAAATTTTGCAGTAGGAACTATTAACTGCTCACACCGATTGTTAAGAAGTTGTTACAGCAGTCATTTTTATGACTCGCATATGATCACATACTGTAGTAGGCCTACATAGACAACAACATTTAAACAAAATATAATTCAACGAACTGTCATTTTAATTTAGTATTCATTCTGATGTAGGTTTAAAAAATCAGTAAGAAAACTGATTGTTTTTCTCTATCAGCTTTGGTTCGATGCGATGCGAATGCGTATCTTATATAGACTATACAGTATAACTCGACAGATGACCTATCTTGTTGTGTTGTTCCTTACGACTGGTCAAACTGCGCTCAAAATAGTTCTCAGTCGGATCTATTCCGAACTGAAGCAATTTACTCTTCTCAAAACATTCAGGAAGGCAGTGTTCAGAGAACAGCCTACAATTTCTGATGGGAGTGAAACGTTTCCATTTTACATTCTTGGTCATTTGTTTTAAAACAGGCGGCAGTTTCACGGGAAATTTGTGTTATGTACGTCCATCGGAGTGCTTTTGATCAGGTTTAGATGTGAAATTGGTAGGTTACATCCAAAGGCCGCATTTTGATTACTTATAGACGATTTCCACATAAATATAATTGAAATTGGACAAAAACGTTCATTAACAGCCATGTGTAGGGATAATGTAGTAGTCAGATCTGCAAGTCTAAAATGGTGCAATTGTCAAATTACCGGCCAAACTCAGGTCATCAGGGAAACCTCCAAACCCATTCGGAGAAGTTCGGGCGGTTTCTTCAAACGGAAAGGGACAAGATGTCTACGCCCTGAGAAATCTTGGGGCGAGGTATTTGTTACGGCCAAACATGTAAATCATGTAGTTTTTGCTATTTATTTGTGTTTGTGTTCCTGGGTTCTTCTTCAAAGCCTTAGCTTAAAATAAAGGCAATGGGAAATAACTCTGGACAAAATGTAAACAATCTAAAGTGGTCAAACATGACGCCCTCTGTTCAACAGAAAGACTATGTTTCATATTGATGCTCATTGCTCACAAAAAATGGTATGTGTTTTCCGAACTTAAATTACTTAAAACAGTTTTACGCTAAAAGATAAATTGATACAGTTTGTTAACAAAATAAAACGGTAATTCAGTAGCCGTATAACAACAGTGCTAAATATGTGTTTTAGCATTATTCGTCACTACATTCTAAACGTTCAATATATGTTGATTTGTATTTAATGAGCGATGCGGATAATCCTAACTTTTGTCGGGAGTACATATAAATGATTACTAAGAATATCGGCTACCGTTACGATATAGACATACTGCTTTAATTAGCACCGAATGAACATTAATCTTCAAACAGAGCTTAACACTTCACATGTTACGGTTGTGGTAGTGTGGCGATGTGTTTTCGATTCACCGTCGTGATATAAGTGAAATACCCCTTTGGCACGGCGTTATACACCAATCAATCAGTCATTATGATTGAATATAAAGTTATTTTTGGTTTGTTTACAGTCAATCAGTTCACACAGATATGACTCCTAAAGTATACAGATGCAACTACATGTAAATACAGAATATAAAGCATACAAAGGATAGAAACAAAGTTGTGTATTTCTCAGAATCAAAGTAAAGATTTCAAACTAAACGAGCTGCATTGTGTTTTGAGTTTTGAATTTATTTCTATTTGAGAATTCAATAGTATTAATCTTCAACTTCGATAAATTATTTAAAGATGGAAGACAAATCGTATAAAATATCTGTTCAGTTGGTTAGTAAGCAAATTCTATGCATTTTCTTATCCAATTGTCGTTTGATTTCGAGAGCATATCGCATATCTCTATATGACTATAGCACAAGAGATAGTGTAAGGATGGGTCGTTTGGTTAAAAATTGAAATGTCATTGCTTTTCTTTGCGCCATGGCCTCCACGAACGACCAAGATTACCAGAATGGTAACACGCCTATTTCCGTAACTTTCTAATTTTAAGGAAATCGTTAATTCACTGGTGTCAGTTAACAAAAAATAAAATAAAAATAAAAGTGACCTTCATGACCTTGAGATTATTCCTATTGGAGTGTGACCGGACTACAGTAGTACATGTTGCTAGGTAACTCACCGACTGCGAATTCGGATCCACATAAAAGGAATATGTAAGTGAATAAAAGCAGCTTCGTTCTTGTCGCCATATCAGAAACATAAGATTCTACAGATTTTATTACCAAACCAATTGACTCAAAAAAAATCTGAAAGTAAATAAATTGAAAAGTTAAAACTTTTCACGAGTGGAATTGTTGTTTAAACTGTATGTTAATGTTAGTATGTGTGCCTAGATACCATCTTGTAGAAGTAACGAACACAAATAACTCATTGTGTTTATTTTCTAACAAAATCGAGTACATGATCGTTTTATAGCCGAGCTGTTGCTTAGTTCTTAGCATGCGCGATTACTAATCCCACTTGGTTGTACCGTTCGTGGGATTAAGTCCGTCTGTCGACCCTCGGGTATACGTGTGAGCCACACGATGTGGTTCTGACAATCCGTCGACATTCCGTCATCATATAACTGAAATACCCTTTAGTACACCGTCAAACAAAAAAAAAACGTTTAACCACATAACTATGAAGGATATTTATTAGTGTTAAACGTCCCGCAACATCTATATTATCAAACAGTAAATCCATACAGTACCACAATCATAAAACGCGAACTACTTGAAAAATAATATTATGAAACAGCTAGCCTAATTAAAGACAATTTTCCTCGTATCAGAATTATTTTTGGTCGGAGTTTGAAAGAGGAATAAAACAAATAGCCAATGAGGTTATAATAATAAAGCAGTTACCGAACGGAATACGAATAACACTGAATGAAACCAAAGATTGTAATTTGGATGTAAATGCACGTATTGTCCACGTATGTAATAAATTATATTCCTTGGTTTATGATTAACGTTAACGATAAACAACAAACGTTCCAACACACTGCCTTGGGGAACACCACATGTTTATAATTCAAAACCACCAGCTAATGGTTTGTATCAGTTAGCTAAACAGTCTTTTATTCCCACATAGTGCAATTTGTGTAACAGAGACGAATGTAATGCATAGATTAAGCTCTTCGAAATGCCGAAGACAAAAACAATATTTCCTTGCTTCATTCAAAACACTAACAAGGTAAAACAAAATATATCAATGTGTTGGGAAAGAGTTGATTTGTCAGGCAAAACACATGCTGATAGGGTGATTCGCCCTATCAAATGAATAAAATCGCACATAATTTCCTTTGCGAGATATGAGATTAAAAATTTAAAATTGACCGCTTTTTATTTTTATTTTTCTTTCAAGTCATATGGTGTGGAAATGTTAAAACTTCGTTCTCATTAATTCTAAAGGGTAAAACATTTAACATGGCGACCGAGCAATATTATTAGCAAAACTATTCTTAAGAAAAAACCGTATCAGGAGCTGGCTTAGCAATTACGTTCAAAGTAAGCTAGGGTCGCTTTCTAAAACGTCAAAAATTTAACATTGCAACCGAGCAATATTATCAACATAATTATTTATGCCAATGAAAAAACTGTATCTGGAGTTGGGCAATAACGTTTCACGTAAGCTACGGTCGCTTTGTGAGACGAACTACTATATCCATTTAGTAGGATGTGCCATTGATAATTAGAAGCCAATGTATCCGATGGTTTCTAGAACGTATAACCTTTGGTTACATCGATAGGCTATTGTGAAATTTTTATGAATTGTTTTTGACAGGGCATAACTATTACTAGCTATTACTAGCAGGCAAACACATTTTTCTGTCTCTACAATAAAAAATATATACTAGTTATTTATTAACCGGAAGAAACGCATTTTATTGTTTAGCAGGTTCGCTTTTACTTAAATTGCTCTTGCACCTCTGTAGGTTAGCTAATCATAGAGTAGTCCGTTTATGCTTTATTAGCGACTAGTTGGGATTATCTGAAACCACTTAAAATAAAATCGATAGTAAGTGATAAATAGTTGAGTTTTTAAAAATTATAATACTGAAAATTGATTACAAGTGTAATATGAACCGCAAAAAAAAATATCAATGCAAATAGTGCATCAAGAGATGGACAACTCAAAATTTTCCTCTTTTTTAAATTTTTTTATAACAACATTCTGTTGTTTGTTCTGCATTTAGTGAATATTTTTTATAAAAAAATATAGCTAGAAGTCATTTAATTTTAAGTTTAAAAATTGCGATTTAGTTCTTTATAAGCGTACAGCTGGATAAGTTTTATCCGATTTCTAGCACTTCATTTTTTTCGAAATTTAATATTTTTTATATTGACAAAAAATCCTTATTCGGAGTAGCATTTTTATATAACGTGTTCATAAAATGCAGGACGAAAAGAGAATGTTTTTATAAAGAAATAAAAAAAATGGATATAATAAAATGTAAAATACCTATAGTTAAACGAAGTTTTATCGTAGGATACGTTTTTTGTCGTACGACATTCTGTGAAAGTCGCTCTAGGCTTTTTCTTTTACATAATTTAAAGCAAATGTTTTAATCCCAATTAACTAATTGAATAGATATGTTTGTCAACAATTACCATTTTATGTCAACTTAAAATTAATGGTCATCATTTCGACCGACAGCTATATACAACACATTGATTATTTAGTGGATGGGCTGAGGTTTCTTGTTGTCATAATGCCTTATATGGCGAGCTGTTTATCACTTCTATCATTATTCTACACATGTCGAATTACTTTTGCTTTTACTTCACATATTTTTACTTGTGTTAAAAAGATTTTCACTTATGTGAAAAACAATTTCAAATATGTAAAATATATAATTTATTTGACATATGTATAATTCTTTTCAACATATGTAAAATTCATTTCAACATATGTGAAATTCTTTTCAACATAAAATAAAACACAAACTATTTAACATATGTGAATAATAATTTCACTTATGTAAAATAAACTTTTATCTGGGATAAAACAATGCCCTTTCGGGTTAAAATCCCGTTGATTAACATTCGTTAATTATATAAATGTGTATGTGTTGCGTATGTTAGTGAAATAAGAAACATGAACACCGGGAAATTAACAATTGTTAATTTCTGGACAGGGTTTATTGGGTCTCATCATCAGTAAAATGTCCCACATGTTCCGGCCACGGCTTTATTTGACTCCCAAAAGGAAATATCTTTTTGGTTAATTAAATACGAAGTATACACTGAGTCAAAGCCGCCGTGGTATCGTGGCCTTATCTGACCGCTGCACAGGTCATTATGAATTCGATAACTTCATTGTTAGTTGCCAGGCTATATTACAATAACTGATACATATTCATAACAATCTCGCATAATCTTAGCGCCATCTCTTGCATATTTGTTTTAAAAGAAATAAGCTAAAGTCGAAAGTCACGATAATTGACGTGGCCTAATCTGACCGCTTTCGAATGCGCGGGTCATTATGAATGCGATAACATCATTGTTAATTACAAGACTATATTACAATAACTGATACATATTCATAAAACTTTGTATAATCTGAGAACAATCTCTTTCATAATTTAAAAAAAAAAAGAAATAAGTTAAATTTGAAAGTCACGATAATTTTCTACACGTATCAATGATTCTGTACAATGCATGTAGTCCTGCTTCTTGTACGTTTACATCCGAATCCACTAAAATTTTACAATGACTGAACAATTGACACTCGAGTGCAATAATATTTTTTCAGATGAAAATTATTTTGAGGGCACATTTGATCATTTTTATAGAAGTAATTATAATTGTTTTAGATGATATTGATAAGTGTGTGTTTGTTACAATCACTACTATAGAGCTATATTAAACGAACATAATGACGTGAATAATAAAAACGTAAAATTCCAGGTAGACTAGACGGAAGATTTGATAACGCAATGGTATTGAGTAATTGTATATTTGCTATAGATGGAATTGATAGTTTAATGTTTGTTACATTCAGAATCGAAGCCCTATATAGTGCTAAACAAACATGAAAGGTCATACAAATGATTTGATCAAGCAAAGATATTAAGTACTTTCCTTTGTTATAGATCAAATTGATAAATCATCATCGTGTGTAACATTTACCGCTTCGATACAATGAAACAAAAATACGTCAACCTGTGAAACAAAGAAAAGGAAGTTCACAAACCATACAAGCTATATATTTTAAATAATTTGTCAATATTACTCAAGTTTCAAGTTGATAGCTGATATACGAATAACATTTGAAAGAACTTTATAAAATGAAAATGTCAGTGAAAGTTTTTGTTAAAATTCAGATTTAGTCTCTGACATATACAGCTCGTCTATTGGCTGAAATACATATTGGGTCTTTTTTGTTTACGATAAAGTTCGAAGTTGTTGTTCAATATGTTGTCTCATAGGCACTCTCCTGTCAATATATATATCCAACGAACCAATAGACATCCGGATGAGAAATGTGACTGACCTTGGCCGTATCGCAGACACTGTTCAATAATACCTTCTGTCTTGCATTCGGCACACTGCGACTCCATTCTAAAATAGAATCTATCCTACTTACTTCGTCGAGATATGGACTATGGACTAAATACACCCAAGCCATCTTGTTTTGTACTTCTTTTATTTGTTGGCCTACGCCATACGTCGCTTTAAATATTGGCAGAAATTCATGAGCGATTATCTGGCTTAGCTACCGGTACAAGGGTTGTCTTAGTGTCGTCCACTATAAAAGAAACTAGTCATGCGCTAACCACGGGCCTTTGGAGCATACGTCTGGCCGTCTTTCGGCAATGCTTTTGAAAGATGCTTCAAAACAGACATTTTCTGCCCTCTACTAAATATAAATTTGATCGGTGCTCATTTTGTGGTTAGGTTAAAGGCGGTATCTGATTTTCTTATTTTTGACAATATACATGTTAGTACCGTGGGGCTCTGTAGCTGAGCTCAGTTGGTTAAAGCCCTGATCCTGAGGTCCGAGTTTGAATCCCGATGGAGGCAAGCAAAATGTTCCATGCCTGCATTAAATTAAACTCAGTCAAAAAAAAAAACTTCACACTCGATGGATGTCGATAAGTTGAACATACAAGAAAAGTGGTTTTAAATAATGATTAAACTCCATTTTGTACCCATTAAGGACGGGGTATCATAATAATCATGTTCATAATGTTACCAGTTTCTCCGGAAATGCTAAGGAAATGTAAGAGAGTAAAAATGGTAAGTTACAACTTAATGAAAGCATGTCAGTAGCGCGTATGCCCTCCATGAGCGTTCACAACTGCGACACAGAGTCTCCTCATGGATTGAATGATGCCTCTGAACACAGCTTGGGGGATGCGTCGCCATAATTGAATCAACATGGCACCAAGTTCCTGCAAATTCTCTGGAGGGTTCCTTACTTGACGGAGTCTTCTGCTCAACACATCCCATACATGTTCTATGGGATTACGGTCGAAAGACCTTGAGGGCCACTCCATGACATTGATGCCGGCATTCCTAAGAAAATTCAGCGTTAAATTGGTCGTATGAGGTGTGGCATTATCGCGTTGGAATGTCAGACCTGGGTCATGAGTTGCCATTAATGGCAAAAGCACTGGAATGAGCATTTGATCTCTGTATCTTGCAGCAGTTATGTTGCATTGAACAACTATCAGTGGGGAAAGGGCAGGACCATTCAAGGAACCCCAAACCATAACACTACCGCCGCCAAAACGATCCACTTCCTACACATAACAGTTCACAGCGTCTCCTCCAAACTCTAACTCTCCCATCAGCGAAGTGCAAAGTGAATCTGGATTCGTCACGGCCCTATTCCAATCATCTCTAGAGAAGCCGTTGACGTCGGTGTAACTGTGTTAAAAGTGGTCTTTGATATGTCCGGCCTGCTTGGAGACGAACAGTGCGCAGACGATTACGTATGGTTTGGGGAGTCACACGATCTCTAAACAATTCATTACTAGTGGACGTTGCAGAGAGAAATCAGTGACAGACGTTGCTGTATTCAGCATGCAATGTCATTGCAAACAAACGGATAATTTATTGTCACAACTTGTTTACCCGAGATGTCACTCTACTGTACTAACGTGTACAGTAGTACTACTGTACTACTTACTGTACGTGTCTCATAAGGTCACGTGACTAGGAACACAATGAAACATGCTTTATCCTTGATGTATGCTCGCACGAACTGCATGCTCGTTCACCTCTGAGTTTCTGTGTGTCATGATGTCTTTGACAACGCATTTACCTCTAATAATAATGATTATATCTCTTGTATTAAGTTTCAAGAAAATATTTAGAAATTTATGAGTGTGAAGTTTCTATTTTGATTGAGTATATACTCTCCCAAAAAAGAAACGCATCATTACTATTTTTTTTATCCAAATAAGAATTTTCAACATCATTTTAAATACGGAAATAAGCATCACATTACATTGAAATTACACACACTGGTTCATTAAAATGTCAAAATTTATTACATTAAAGTTCATAGCGCTCGGATGACGTCAATGCAAAGTCAATATCTGTTTTGCTCATCATTAACCCGTAACACAAATGACCCTTAACACAGCACGGACCCGTCTCGGCATAGACATGATCAATCGACGAATACGGTTTTGCGGAATTCTCCTCCATTCTTGCTCAAGGGCCTGCAAGAATTTTTGTCGATTTTTCGGCGTTGGATATCGACCGCGCACGCGTCTATCCAAATCATCCCAAATCTGGTGATTTGGACGGCCAGGGCAACACTGTTACGTTCTGATTATTAAGAAACTCAACAGTAGCACGAGATGTGTGCGGCCGAGTGTTGTCCTGCTGAAGAATCTTTTCCACGGAGGTCTATTATGGGCAGCATGTGTTGTGTCAAAACCTCATCTGTGTATCGAGCGGCGTTAAGGTTGTCAGGCATGTTCACCACTCGCTTAATGATTAGGCATGATTCGCAGGTGCAACTGCCCTAGGGTTTTCCCTACGCCTTCTTTATGCAGCGTTACAAAAAGACTGACCCGAAGGTCACGTGTGATCAACAGCTACTATCAGGTGCCTAAATTCAATTATCTGACATTTATATTATAACATGGTCATGTTGTCATGTCTCAATCACGCAAATTTTTGTAAGAATTCATGTTTTAAATTTTGTTTGTGATGTTGCGTTTCTTTTTTGGGAGAGCACCTGTCACAAATTCGCTGGTACTTTTCATTGTAAATCAACAGTGTAAAGTTGCACAGTGTATGCTTATTTTATTTCATCAAGAAATGAATTTGGGATTTACCGCCTTAAAAGGTAATTTCACTCACATTGCGGCGTACCAGCCCAATGGACCCGAAGAAAAGCACAATCGACGCCTCTGGCAAAAAAACAAAGACAAAAATGACACATACAGAACAATAACATGGCGCAATACAAGATTATTATAAACAATTCGGCATTATGTTGCCCCATCGAGAGCACCAGGGGCAACAGAAATCTCCATCCTAACACTCTGTTAAAAAAATGCAACTTATACACAAGATTACCTTACAACTTGATTCATAAAACAAAGCAACTCAGTTTATCGACAATTTGTGTTTGGATGTATATATATTTTTTCTGAATGTTTTACAAACTGAAAAGTCTATTAATTTTTATCTTTACATATAAACACTGCACTTTCAACACAGTGTTGTCACGTATTCTCGTCCTTATTTATGTAAGCTATATAAATCTTGGCCAGAAACCATCGACTAGCAATAATAACAACCAGGTATATTAATCAAACAAATGAACTTTTGCTCTAGGCTTTACCATGCAACTGCCACTGATCACAAAGCTCGGATTGATTTTGTTTCTGGACCCTTCAGTAGTGTATGAAGAAGATACAAATATTTCATCAATCGTACTCGTTGAAGCTGAAGCCCATAGGCTACTCGATTGTCCCCGAGATCTCTGTCAAGAACATCGCACGAATGTAACTATAAGACGTAACAACAGTTACAAGCTGCCATTTTAAGGAGATATTAAATTCGCATCGATTAACGTTTTGGTTTATTTCCGTTTCGCCAACTTTTGTTATTTTTCTACCAAAATACAAGCTTGACAAACTGGGATAGCAAAGGTATGAAGTCAAACTCGCCACAGAGCGATGCGAAGGTATAAAGGAGCATAAGATACAGAGGTTTAACCAAATGCCTACATAAGAACTATATTTAAGGTGATTATTGATCCTGTTACCTTCTGCCAGGTCATGGTTCCATACAGGTCCATGTCCCTCCAATCCGGTTTTTTGTCACATAATCCATGAACTCAATACAACGATGATCTAGTGGGGATTCTGCTATTGCGTTGACCCATATACTTTCGACATGCAAATTTGGAGCGAAAATCCGTTATAACAGAAAGCCGGTTTGTTTGAAATTGTGGTTTTAGGGCCGCTTCCCTGGTATGGATTTCGCGGCCGTCAATCACAATGTTTTTTTTTTTTTTCATTTATATGTATACTTAACAATAATTTCTTTTTAAGTACAAGACATTACCATATTTTAACAAAACAGAAAGCCCGCGTCTCTTCGTGGGTTTAAATAAAGCATATGGTTAGTGAGCAGTGATCTGTCAATTTTTAAGTGACGTTCAAACAAACAAATCGATAGTGAAGTGAACAGTATTTTGTCAGGATATCCACATTGTTTTGGGTAACAACAAATTTTACAACAAAAATGTAATCTGCGGTGTGTTCATGAACCTACATATAACGTTCGGACGATTGGAAACGAATTTTGTGGCAGATAGAAATGAATTTCGGGCCGTAAATACATTCATTTCGGGGCCGGTGAAAGCTAATTTCGGGGCGGGTGAAAACTAATTTCGGGCCGGGTGGAAATTAATTTAGGGGTGGGTAAAATTTTTCGGGGCGGGTAGAAATGAATTTAGGGCCGGGTGGAAATTTATTTAGGGCCGGGTAGAAATGAATTTAGGGCCGGGTGGAAATGAGTTTTGGGGCGGGTAGAAATGAATCTCGGGACGTGTATAAACTAATTTCGGGGCGGGTGAAAACTAATTTCGGGTCGGGTAGAAATGAATTTAGGTCCGGGTGTAAATGAATTTTTCGGGCGGGTAGAAATGAATTAGGGCGGTGTATAAACTAATTTCGGGGCGGGTGAAAACTAATTTCGGGCAGGGTGGAAATTAATTTAAGGGCGGGTAGAAATGAATTTCGGGGCGGGTAGAAATGAATTTAGGGCCGAGAGGAAATTAATTTAGGGCCGGGTAGAAATGAATTTAGGGCCGGGTGGAAATGAATTTGGGGTCGGGTAGAAATGAATTTCGGGCCGTATATGAACTAATTTCGGGGCAGTTGAAAACTAATTTCGGGGAGGGTGAAAGCTAATTTCGGGGCGGGTAACTGAAACTAATTTCGGGCCGGGTGGAAATTAATTTAGGGGCGGGTAGAAATTTTCGGGGCGGGTAGAAATGAATTTAGGGCCGGGTGGAAATGAATTTAGGGCCGGGTGGAAATAAATTTCGGGGCGGGCGGAAATCAATTTTGGGGTCGAGTAGAAATTTAAAAAAAAATTAAAATACAAAATAGAAAAAAATAAATTCCTCTATGAGCCGCCGTACCTATGAGCAGCCGTACACCGGAAATATCAGGAATGGATTTTTTCTTAACAACGTCAAAGTTGAGACCTGCGGTGAGCATATAATGTGCAAAAAAATGATTACTCCATCCCTGAGTCATCCTTATTTAAGAATGATATGTTTGGGGCGTGTCCTCGTCGCGTTTCCTGTATACTTTGATACACCACAAAATCGTTACATGGCGTTTCTGGTGTGCTATGTTACTGATGAAAACCTAATATTACAAACAAATAATATGAGGACACGTCAGAACACCATACATAGCAGAACATTTCTGACGCTTGCATTTTGACACAAACGCACGTAAAATAACATAAACTGACGCAAGACAAAAGTTTGAAAGTGACATAATAAATAAAAATATGTTTTTTCTTTGAAATGAGGCGATTTGATCGGCTGATTAAACACCTAGACATAAAATGTCGACTAAAGACGCACTTGGCCCGTCATAGAGGTATAGCGATTGCTTCAATTGTAATGTTTATATTTATAATTTCACTATTGAAATACTATCAATTACGTCAATGTAAGGGCCAATCGAATTGCTTTGAATTCAATATGGCACATACGGGATATTCGTCTTTTTATCAACTTTCCCTACGCAATGATTGATTTATGCATTAAGTGTTCTCCTACACAAATCACTTCCCCTAAGTATTAGTTATCATGGTACTGATCAATAATTAATTAGTTAAACTCATCATATCAAACGGTATACTATTAATATCCCTATAAGGTGAATCGGCGGTCGATATAAATAAACAATTGCTCTTTGTCATTTATCCATTAAGCCTTGCGTGCATGATTCCTTAGCTTGTTCGACCCGGCGTATATATCTATATATATCATACTAGATTCATACGGGGTTTGGTGACAATTGTAATAAAGTGCATTCTTCGACACCAGCGGTTTGCTACCGAAATGAAACCGAATAAAAGTGTGTTTGTTTGACTGATTTATTGGGGTTTAACGTCGTACTCAAGGGGTTTTCGCTTATACGATGACGGACTGTCCATTTCACACGTTTCCTTAAATATGGTGCAACTTAGGGGCCTACATCTTATAATTCTGGGGCCATTGCAACTCTGATTTTGCCAAAAGACCCCCAAAAGTGTTGTGTCAACAATTCAGAACTAACGGACATTTAACAAAATTGGAGTTTGGGAGAACATGCCAAATAGTCATATCCCAAAAGCAAAACATTCGACTTTATATTGTATGTAGGGCTTCAAGAATTATGTTTTTGATTTGACTGGTCCTTTATAACTTTTGGCCACTATTAGCAGGCATTGTCTATACAAGCTTGTCCGTTAGTTGATTTTGCATGAGGGCAAAGAGTAGAATAAGTTAAAGTTGCCCGATTTTATGCATATAAAGTACAGCCATATTAAACTAAATTGTTTGCTTGATTATTATTTAACGTCGTATATCCGGTCATTTCAAGGCGTACTCACCCAATGTGTGACGTTAAACACATCCATTGCAATGAAATACGGGACAATTACACAAGATTCGAAAGCAAAAACACCATCCCGGATTGAGTTCTAGTTGTCCCCTAGTTCCAAGAGAACCTAGTGCCCGTTGCTCGAAAGACGATTATCTGCTAACATCTTGGTCCAGTAGGTCGAATCGCTATTAAATTAAATCCCTTATTAGTCACGCCAGGTTGAAGGTCTATCTCTAACCCGGTATTAGCTACTTAACCCGGGGCCAGTTGCTCGAAAGACGATTAGCCGCTAACACCAGATAAAATCGCTAATACCGGGTTAGAGATAGACCTTCAACATGGCGTGACACGGATTAAATTTAGAGCGCTTCGAGCAGCCGGCCCCAGGTGTTAGCGGCTAATCGTTCTTCGAGAAACTGGCCCCAGATTGAAACGCTAATACTGGGTTAGAGGTAGACCTTCAAAATAGCGCGACGTCATCTAAATTTAATAGGGCTTTGAGCAACCCGCCCCAGTGCAACAGGAATCGCTCTTCCACCCACCCACCACATTAAGCAACTGGGTTTTATTATTAATTATTGGAAGTAAAAGCAATGTCATTCTTCTGGAGCCATGCTACTGTGGGCTTAGCTATTAAGTTTAAGCGACTTTAACCGTGCGATTTTATTGGACAGTAGTTAATTGAACACATTAAAGTCGGTAAGTGACTTAAAACTTAAAATTACACGATTGATATGATGTTCAGAGGTACAGAACTCTGCATATACTGTAGGCCTATCCTGTTTTCTGATGCGTTATGTCGAGACTCGACTGCGAGGTTGAACAAGTATAATCATCTTTCATGTTTGGTAACTAAATCATATTTTAGGCTGATTTCTCTCTTTGCAGAATGATAAAAGACAATGGTACAGTAAGATATGGCGCAATAAATATTGTATTTGTATCGCCCAATTTTGGCGAGCAGTTTTATCACTTCTACCTTTATTCTAAATGACTTTATTTTACATATGTGGAATAGAATTCAACATATGTGGAAAAGAACTTTACATATGTGAGAAAGAATTTCACATATTTGAAATTCTTTTCCACATATGTAAAATGAATTATTTATTTTACATATGTTGAAAAGAGTTTCACTTATGTAAGAAAGAATTCAACATATGTGAAAAAGAATTCGACATAACTAAAATAAGCCTTTATTCAACATATATGGAAATCTTTTTCACTGATGTAAAATAAAAATGAGAGTGAAAGTCTTTTGTAGATATCTGAAATAAAAGCATCCTCGACCTCAATTACAGACTTCTCCCTCACAGCCTGTATTTAACCAATGAATTTGCCCAAAAAGTACAATCTGATCGGAAGGACATCCACCCTCTGCATTTCGCAAAGCATTTGTTATTTTCTTGTGAAGAATAAATAAGGGAAACCACATTTGTTTAAAAGGCCTACAATTGCGACCAATTCTGTACAGAGCATTACTACGTCAGATTCGTAGGGAAAATAAAATGATGTAGACTACAATAAAAGTACTAAATAAGAATAAACCCGTCACCTAATATAATATTAACTCTTTATTTGTCACATTTATTGGAATTTTTCATAATAAAATGCTTGTTTTTTTTTATTGTTGGCTGTAGGCTAAATATATGGGAGTTTTCGACTTGTGTCAGTCTGCACTCAATATATACAACATGTGGGTCATCATCTTCGCTTTGTTGTTGTTGTTGTTATCTTGCTACATTGGGTCATTTTCTAATCAAATTGACTTGTGCCCTGCTGAGGCTAAACTTGCACAGCATGTTAAATATTTTCCTATCGTCTCTGCATTCGTCTTGAAAGATTACACAAGGCGATAGGAGCAAGGTTGGATACGGTCCCTTACATTGGGGAGAAACCATTTTTCAGTTTTTTGATAAATGGAACTCTATTGTACATATCTAAAATAAAAGTTTATTTTACATAAGTGAAATTCTTTTCCACATATATGTGAAATAGTTGGATTATGGTGTTTTATTTTACCGTTACGGGAAAGAATTTCCCATATGTTGAAAAGAATTCTAGATGTGTGAAATAAATTTTATTTTACATATGTGGAATTGTTTTTCACATAAAGGAAAATCTTTTCAGCATAAGTAAAAAAGAATTGCACATATGTGGAAAAGAATTGTACATAAGTAAAGTAAAAGTAAAACAAATATATAGAATAAAGGTAGAAGTGATAAAATGGTGTTGTGAACGACTCTATAATGTTATGAAAGATAGTGTCGATATTGGAAAGTAATTAGAATATCTAGTTTCGATTCGGATATATACAAAGGTAATAATTCGGCTGTTTTCTTTTCAGTTGGTATTTTACCAGTATAACATGTTTTAAATGTATGTCATGGTTCGAACAACGAACAAACATTATATGTTCAAGAGGCATGCGTTATTGTTATCTAAGTCCGCTGATTTGATCACTGGCCGTGATATAATTCGTCTTCACATATATAAGATATCAAGCAAATTTCCCTTGGACAATGATAAGTTGTCTTTGTAGGAATGAAACCCATGTTGCTTGTGTGATTCTGCAACTTGTTTACTAAAAATGGCAAAGTATGAATTAACTTCCCGCCATATTTTGTACACATATAGTGTAAACAAGTGCTAATTTTGTCTTTATGTATTTTAACAAAAACCCAAAGGAACATAAAAGATGAACCTATATAAACAAAAGAAACACTTTAAACGTCTTTGAACTTGAAAACTTTAATTTTTCCAAAAAGGCATTGTCAATATAAACTCTCGTTGCAAAAAATACCCACAATGTGTGGTAGTTCATTTATTGGTAAAATCGTATTCTGTGTATCTCCCCCCATTTACATGGTTCTCACATAACACGGCCAATAATTTCAACCCAGAGTCGGTCATTATTGTATCCAGTTTGTAAAAATATCGTTTGTGATATTTTTTACATAGTAATCATTTTTGCATCAAAGTAGTATGATTGACCTTTAATTTTACGACGTAAAACCAAAGGTCAAACGGACTACTTTTACGCAAAAGTGTCATGATATTTTTTGTCCAAGAGTAGAAGGCCATGACCTCACAATTTGACCCTCTGCAAAATGGCTCACTCCTTTTTCTCAGCTTGATCCCTTTTTTGTTTTGTATTTACTATGTTAACTTCTTTTTTACAACACTTAAACTCCAAACAAAAAATCATCTATCTTTCCCTTATGTTTTGCAACAAAGTTAACATTTGACCAAAACTTGCAATCTATTATTCTGCAGCTATTCTGTAAGTGACTAGTATTTTTGCTTTATCTAAAATGACGATTGAATGTCGAAACTGATTGCACACATTTTGAATTTATTATAGAGGGGATCCAATTAACGAGAACCTAAAAATCGAGAAATACTCCTCGAAATATAGCGCTCTCATTTAACTATTGCCAAGGGTTATGTCGCTTTTTTTGTTGTTCTTTTTATTGGGAGGGGGGGGGGGGGGGGGGGGG
>JARFOD010117364.1:23213-47986 GCA_031763545.1 Mopalia muscosa | reverse complement strand
GCAGATGGGACTGTAAATTTCGAGACAGGTGTTCCATACACCAATGTGTCATTGAGCCGAATTTCATATATGTACATAGATGACATTGTGATTTCAATTCATTTGAAAAACATTCTCTTTTTTTTTTTTTTTGAAGAGTGTATTTAAGATAAATTAATTCTGAAACTGCATAAGGTTTTTTTTTATCCCAAAAATCTGTATTTCCCTAACCTCAGCGTATTGCAAAATTATGATCCCTTTGTCAGCAACAATATTTTATATGATTTAAAAAGATTTCAGAAAGTTTGAGCTGTTACACAATATAAAAATATAGACATAATACACACCTCCCTCTGATGTGAAATAGAAAAATTCACAATTCGTAACCAATATTGGTTTAAAATGTTCACAATTTTTCCTTTGCGTTTGTGGACCCCACAAATGCTCAAAGTGAATAGAAAGCAAGTATCTCTATTCCCTTAGTCCTTTCTTAAAATTCTATGTTCAACAGTGAATTGTGACAGTCTTATTTTCTTTTGTAATAAGTGCAAGATATGGAAGCGGCCTCATGGCTGAAAATAGTTTGATTCAAGGCTTAGTAGTCCTGATATCTTCACTCAGCACTGGAGAAAACAATGAGACAAATCACTCAATACTTTTGGTGGGGATGTGACAATGTTGTTGTACCCTGCCATTACTTAATACCTTTGAGCTCAACCTAAAAGGGAAAGTCAACTGATTTTCAACCTAAAATTATTATTTTTATTGCATGTTTTCAAAGGCCATCATCTGTATTGCACATGCAATTGAACTAGTTAAGCTGTTAATAAGCTACTTTAAAAAGTGAAACAACAACAACAAATGGCCGCTTGTACTTATCCACTTTGTACTTAAAACCAGATTTGTTAAAACCTCATGTCAACTGAATATGTGCTAAACGTATGTTTTACTCAAAGAACTTTTTTGACATCATGTATACAACAGATTAGCATTGCGCTTGAATGACCAAGCTTGTGTATATGCTGTGTTGTTACAGATGCCTTTCAATGCATCCATAAGCAAATGGACACACTGGTGACCAACTGTGTTTTAGAACACTGACACCAGTCCCACCTTATAATTTAACTAATTAATGGCTATGCTTATTCGAATGCAAGTGTAATACAGAGGATTGTCTTTGAAAATATGCAATAGAAATAATAAGTTACGGTCGAAAGTCAGTTGTCCTTCCCTACACTACATTCAATCAACCATAAAGAAAGTTTGAGTGATAATTTCCACTCAGATTTGAGTGAAATACAAGTTACATCAAACTTTCAAGTTTATTATTCAGGCCATTTATGGGTCAATTTTTTCAAATGATTTAAAAACCAGTCCTTTAAAGGAGGTCTCTTCTAAAATTTCTTATTTCAGTTACCAATTTATGTCTTCCAGTCTCCGATGAAAAACCCTTATTCCCTCTTTAGTGCAAACTAGTATCAACTTTAAAGGACTACACTCGACTAAAACATGAAAGCATGAAATCCAAACTCGATTAATTATAAGTGTATTTTGTTGACAATAACAATTTTGTGAAGCTGTCTTAATGAGGTAGAATCTACTTTGATGATTTCATTCATAGCTTCACAAATGATTTAATTTAGTTTAGTTTATTGAACTCTGACTCTTATAGATACATCTACATAAAATCCATTTACAGAGCTGATAACATATAACAGTCTATGAGAGAGGACATAAATATAACATGAAAACATACTTTTAATTAAGGGACATTTAGCTGTTTGATTGTGTTTTAATTTTAATTTTTTTAGTTTTTCATATATTTTAGTTAATCCAATCAATAACAATGAATATATGTATGTGATTTGATTTTAAACCTACATATTCACATAAGTTTGACACATAACCATTTTCTCTTAGAATAAAATAACAGAAATCACACCACGTAAGATTTAAGTTTTTGTTCATAACATAAATTCTCCTCTATACTAATATTTTAATTTGTTTGCTTTGGAAATCAAAGCTGTAAATAGAACGGCTGTTGCAGCTTTGTCGACATGTAATAATAACTGAAGTTTGCTGAAAGCACAGCTGGGCTAAAGAAATTGGAATTCATTTTGATTTTAACTCACCTCTTCTGGGTTAAGCATGTAGTCAATGGCCCCATTTAAGACTACATGTATAAGACTTACCAAAGGTCCCTCTGCTGAAAATATTTCTGTATACTAGTATGTCATAAATAACTTTTTAAATCATACTGATATTTTCTTTTCTTTATCTGCACATGCCCGGAAGTAAAATTTACCTACATTCATGTTTCTCTAATGTGCTTTTGGAATCTTGCTCACAACTGAAAATAAGCCAAGCAGATTATTATAGCTTCTGCTATGTTTCTTTTGCCCAGACCACCATTTGAAGCAAATTGACATTTTGTTTTCTTTCCACAACTTCCTGTCGTTGTGGAAATTAAGCAGGGCCTAGCTGGTTTCTGATCTGTTCTTCATTCTCAAGACCTGAAAATAAACCAGAAAGTATTTCTTTTAACAGGAGAATCGTGGTACTGGTACCATGTGGAATTTTTGCTTCATTTCATAGACATGAGCACATTTCTTGCAAAAAGTTTTCGACTTAATTTATAGAAGTTTTTTAATTTCATATATGTTTTGTACCTGCTGTTACAACTAAAATTATCCAATAAGCTGACAATGCTGACAATTAGTTTGAATATTTATTATCATACTAATAAATATCATACGGCCGTAAGTCCACCATACACTAAAAAAGCATATAGAACATCACAAGATGTCATCTATTATTTTCTCTGGATACATCTGGAAGTGGGAACCACTATGTGCTATCTATTGTCAGCCTCACTGACTTGTTTTTCTTACAGCCTTGATGATTTGTTTGTTGCTTGTGATACTGGAAAGAGTCTGTCTGGTTATCAGTTATCAGTTCATACACACATTGTTGTCTGATTGTGTTGTACAGATTAAGCATGTTCCGGTTTTCTTCATGATTAACTTCTTCCTGATTTATATGTAAATGGACAGAAAGAGTTATGACATGTCTGAATGTTAATTACTGACCACATGTGTCTTATATTTAGAGGTGTTAGTTTACATGGTTAAAGGTATCTGCCAATACCAACTCATCCTGTGGTCAGTTTAAGATGACCCCTGCCTGTTTCGCCCTGAGAGGTCAACTGGCTCAACCTATGTGCTCTTTGAACTTTCACCCATGCATGCATAAGTGATTATCACCTACAGTTTGTAGACCTACAGTTTGATAACATGTACAACTACTGTAGGTTGTAATCTTTCTTTACTTAGCTTCCATGGAAAACATGTGTCATTTAGACATTTGTTATATCTTTGTTCATTATACATATGTGTGTATTGTGAAACCATTCATTGTGATAGTTACCCTCTCTGACAGGACCAGCATGTTTCAAAGTTACTTATACTGCCTTACTTTGAGTAGCGCCTGAACAGAACTAGTTTAACTTTTCTGTTTTAGTACATCCCCATCATATAAGTGAAATATCCTTGAACACTGATCAATTAACCCTGTCATATGAGAAGTAAAATATTACTTGTTTAAGAGGCATTTTGAAGATGATGTACTAAACATAACACAAGGCTTTATGGATTACAACTGTGGACTACAATTATGGATAATAAACTAGAAGTTGTAATCCATAAAGCCTTGTGTTATGTTAAGTAAAATATTACATAATCTTTTCAAAGATGACTCAGGATGCCCTTTAATCTAATTGTTGAATGTGTATTTATTTGCTACAAATCCAAACAAAAAGTTTACATCAAGGATAAAGTTGTATCAAAGTCTGTAAGTCAAATATTTATTCGTTCATGTGTAGTATGTTTTAATAAAGTTACGATCAAGTTAAGTTTGGACTGTGATACTTCAAAGGCTAAAATTGTGAACAAAAGAACTCTGGATGCTAGTTTGGAGTGGCAGTTCATGTATTCCTCTGATCGGTATCTACCAGAAGAGTAGGTTGGACAGGGGTGGAGATTGGCCTTCTATCCTGATGATAGACTGTCATGTGGTCACACTTCACCAATCAGATTATCTATGTGCCTTCTTTAACACACATGTTCTCAATCATCAATTATCTACATGCTGAGGCCTAGAGCTTTTGGGCCATCCCATCTTTTTTGATTTATAATTAAGCCTGGACCAAGCTCATTTTTTTTTTTATTTTCATAAGAGATTTAAATCTTCTAAACAGAAATGTTTCAGTTGTTTTATCTACTAGTACTTTGCCATCTCACTTAGTTCACTTGTGTTTTCACCAATGCTCAAATTGATTTGATAATACGTTTCTGAACCAGTGCATCCTGAGTCATCTTTGTACATATCACAGATTATGTAATATTTTACTTTCTCAATTAAGAGATAAAAGACAACTTGTTAACAGTTTATTTCCCTTTATTAAGTCTATGCATCAGGAAAGCATTTTGCTGCAGTTTAATTTGTTTGTAAAGAGTGAGATGAAGAGAAAGTGATTATTATTTATTTACAGTTCCTGGGGTCTTTCCTATGAGTTCAGATGCACTCAGTTAATGTTTTAATATATGTGCCTTCGGCTTGTGTTCAAATTTGTACAGATATTAAAAAAAGTAATTTTGGTTAAGCATGTTTAATAAGAATGATTATCAACAGATTTTGTTTTAAAAGAGGGATAATTAAATAGAACACGGTATCCGTTGATAACTAGATTAAATGTTGTTCACAGGGTGGGAAGATTAAAAATTCAAGTAGTTGCTGCTTAATATGTATTTTATTGCCCCATTAAAGCTGGTTTCTAGTTTGTCTTTGTAAGATTCTTTACCATCTACATCACGTCGGTATGGAAATAGTTTATTATGTTGCTGGAATTTTCTTCAGGTGAAGTCATGAATGTTGACCTTGAGGCAGTCAGCTTGACCTTTACCCAATTGCTACAAAAAAAACAAGTTGGTAATGTAATTAAAGGAGAAGGAAGTGTTTATGGTAGAAGCAACTGGCTAAGCCCACTCTAACTAGAGAATTGTGTGTTATCTAGTCTCCTAACCAGTCCTTACTGCTGATAGAGCTAACCAGTTTATATTACTCTTTAAGTCATTTAGTTTCCACTTCAGCCCAACTGCTTTGCACTCATTTATATCAGTTTCAGACTTGTGTGGGTAGATCAAACGGCAAAATTGAAACAGTTTGTGGCAAGAATTTCTACGAGTTTATTAATAAAGTCGTACATTTACATTTATTGAAAAATAAGTACATTTAATATTTACACCCTTTTCAAAATTTGGTAACAGTCCCACTCTTCCTATTTATTAGGGAAATTCATATTCACTTTTCTATAATTTGGCTTAGGTCAAATTGGTCAAATAGAAAAACTGTGTGCAAATAGTGTGTATTTAATAATATGGTATGGGAATTGAAGTACTGTAGATTATGAATATGTGAAGATAGTCAGATATTTTCCCTAAAAAGTTTGATTTTAATAACTGTCAAAGTGTTTGCAGTGAGTGAACTATTCGAGGCTATCAGGAAACTATGCTGGATTTATCCTTTAAATGTTTTTGAAAGTTAGTCACACAGGCACAGGGATGTTGATTAAATAAAATCGATGAATCATCTCGTCTCCAAATCAAACTACTATACACATATATCTGTGCATATGTAACTTTGCAGAAGCTTGTCAACTTTACAATGTGCAAGTACCAACAACTCGTTATCAGTGTGTGATTTACGTTTGGAATTGCATGTTTGTAATACTGGTATGTACTTTTTTTTACTGGTCTTCATATTTGTAATTTTGGATACAAAAACCTTTAATATACACTAATGTTACAAAAACTTATTATCTAAAAAAAATTATTTATTTTTTCTTTGAGGTGGTGTTTTTTTTTTTTACTCGTATTATTTTTCACTGCACACTAATCACTGCACGTTCACTGTGTTTATGGTCTGATGTCCTGAATAATAATAAACATGTCTATGTTGTAAGAATCTCAACTTAATTTAAAGTATTGGTTTAACCATATAACATTATATACAAATGATTCCTTGTCAACTTTTTCAAATTTAATATAAGGCTTAACCATCCCAGTAGCTTCTTGGTCCTTTAAGAACTGAGTTCAGAGGTGGCTGTCAAACGAGGCCTACATTGTAGAGCCCTACTATTAAAGAGTGTTGATGTTTTTAGTTGACATTCTGTATTGGCTTCCTGATGGTACAGCTGTGAATTAATGCCAGAGCACATAAATTCTGCTGTAATATATGTCAAATGTAGGTTTAGACTGTCCAATGGTCTTGAAGCTGGCGTGTGCCTCTTGCTATTTTTAGCACCAGATTAATGGAGTGCACATGGCTGTTGTCATAGTCAGGATTGTGAGGTAGAGTGCAAGGGGAGATAAATGATGGTAGTGGTTGAAGAGCCATGCAGTAGCACTCTCTCCACATTCCCCTGCCTGTAGTGAAGCTGTGCACATCATAGCTCTGTCTGTGTAGACCATCATCCCAAACATCTCAACCTATCAGCTGTTCTAGCACAGACATCATACAGAGTTAAACCAGTAGAGGCCGGCCGGCAAGGTTAGGGGAATACCAAAGTCACTTTAACATGTATTATTTCTAGTTATTTCAGTTATATTGTGTTAGTTAGGATGGACAACTCCGGAATTCAACATGGAAGACTTTCAGATATTAACAATTGCAGCTACTTTACACAATGTTCACTATTTTCTGATGATAATGGCCAGTGAATATTCCTTACTTGTGACAGAGCCAACAGTATCAGCTGATTTACAGTGTGATACCAGGCATGAAATCATAAACTATTATTGACATTTTACTAAACTTTACAGAATTAAAAAGGAGGATAAAAAGCCAGCTTTTGTCAGGTGTCCAAACACAATCTCAAAAATATGGCTTGCCTTGTACAAAACACTACGGCTGTTGGTAAGTTTCTTTGGATATTAAAAACTGTTGCTTAACTTCTTTAGGATGTACATACATGTATATATGACTTCTGGATATTTGTTACCTTCTCTCGAAATATCCGTAGCTAAGTTACTCATATCATCCCAATTATAAGATCTGTTTAGAAACCTGTCAGCTGAAAAGGCAGTAGGTTTTAAACATTGTAATTCTGTGTTAATTAGCTTAGAAAAAGAGAAACATTCAATTTTACAAACATTTAATACTTAATTGTTCCATTACCATGACTTTTAACAGTAACAAGGCAAATAGATAACTGGTCATACTCTATAGGTAAAGCAAGTCAATTAGGAAAACCAAGGCACCAAATACATATACCACAGAGAGTATTTTTTACACTATGTGTTATTCCTTGTTAAAGCGAGTTGGTCTGTTGGTCCTCCTCCAATGTGAAGGCTTGTTTTGGCAGGCCTGGTCCCTCAGAGTCTATGTTGAGACAGGAAAATGATAGATAAACTCTTAAATTGTACCTCTGATGGATAATCATCAATGAACTCCAACTAAAATTTGTTTTATTTTAAAAATCAAAAAATTTGCCAGATTAGTTAGGATACAATATTCACACAACATACGTGTACCTATCACAGTAATCAGAAAAAGATTATTAGGCCTATTAATAGGAAATATTGCGAAATAAAAAAGTATTAAAGTATAGAGGCTTTAGAACATGGTATAAAGCGATTTATTATTGAATGTGATATCGACTTATGATGTATCAACGTTTGATGTATCAACGTTGATCGAGGAAGTAAGCTTTATTTCATGTTTTCCACGGTAATGAGGCATGGAACCGTGCGAAAGGGACAATCCATCCTCATATAAGTGAAATACATATGAGTATGACGTTAAACACCAATCAAAGAAAAGAAAAAAAACATATTTGGCATAAATTTAAGATGACTTTTGGAGAGTTCCATTTTTTGAGTCAGCTATTTGACAATTTGAATGTTATTCATGTTAAGTTTTGCTTGGCCACTGCTGTCATCTATTTGAAATACCATTACTCTGTGTTTTGTTCACCAGTCAGTCAATATTATGAGGAAGAATGTATATAATTATACATTTTTAAGTAAATAACTGGCATACCTTAATATAAGTTAAATAACATAAAGTATGCCGTGAAAACCCAATCAGATAAGCAAGCTAATTTTGAAAATAATATGTAGAGTAGAACTTCAGTGGCTGTATGTAATGTTCTATATAATTATTCATCAGTTTAACAATTCCATGTAGGTTAAGTATGACAGTAATGATTAGTCATACAACCCCTTTAACTAAACATTGAATGCAATCAGGCTTACTATTAACTGTAATTTGGATATTAGAACAGTACATTATATATTTATGTGTGTGTGTGATTAATTTTAGCATGTTGTTTCTGGAGTCCTACTTTCACATTTTAAACGTTAAAGATGAATCAATAGCATCTGAACCATGAGCGGGCGGTTGGAGGGAGCTTCTTCTTGGCCTGGTGCTCTCAAAGCTAAGGGGCAACAGGTACCCGGTCTCTTTGTGGTGTCTCTGTTGTGTCCTGTATTTGTCCCGTCCTGTCTTTGTTTGTTGCCAATGGTGTCGAGGCTGGTTTCCTTCACCCATTGGGCTGGCATGTCGTCATATAAGTCAAATACCCTTGAGTATGATGTTAAAACCCCAATCAAACAAACAAACAAACAAACCTGAGCCAGGAAGCACCACTTAACAATACCAGGATTAACCTGCACTATGTGATTCTAGTTCTGTATAAAATTTTCTTGCTATTTGTACCAGAAAGTGTATATCAATTCTGGAGCAGCCTTAATGCAATCTACCCAAACTACATGTAAATGTTTGTTCAATGACCGTGTACTGATGAACATTATCTGAATAGCTATGGTCCAGTTTTTATCATAACACTACGTTCTTTCCTCAAACATGGTTTATAATATTCCTTCTGACGTACACAGTTTATAAGACTGGTGTGGAATGGGATGCGTGGAATCTATTGCAGTTATCCTGTTAGAAGATAGATAGGTCTGCTTTTGGATAGCAATGCTTTATGCCCTTCTACCAATCATATACAGGCTTGTTGCTGGCTGCTCTAATCATCTATGAACACAGAAGCCAAGCCGAATCTGCCCAAGATTACGACAGGAACCAATAATTTCTTCACAAATTCTGCTCTGTTTCCCCTGATATATCACCCAACTCATCCATTTTATTCTGGCTGCTCAATACTTGGCTGCTTTAAGACTTGTTAGTGATGGGTAAAATATTGATAAAACAATTTGGCAACTTTCCCAATAATGTTGTCTGCTCCACAACTTCGGGTTAACTTTGCTGAATTTAGCAGAGCATTGATTCGGACAATTCCTTTCCCATCTATTATAAATGACTATTCCATTAAATTGAGGCAGATATCTGGATTATTTTATACTAGCAGAATAGTTGACTACTTTTTTTTTTTAAATTTGTTTAATTAGTGTTTATATTATATATAAAAAGCACATTGAACTGGTGCTATGATTTATTTGTATTTGTTTGAGATATTACACCATTATTCTTGTGGCATTGCTTTGATTGGCAGTTTGTACATCGACAGACCATGGATTTCTAGAAGAAGCTTCTGTAGCTGTTTTGACATGTCCTTTTAATGAATAAAGAAGGGTTTAAATCGTGATGGAGGCAAGTCAATTGCTCTCTTAAATATGAGATACATTAAACTGGGTACAGGGTAATTTGTACACGTAGTAAGTTCGGTGAACAGTTATCAACCTTTCCAAAGCATTACACTGTTACATTTTTAAAGTTAGCTCATTGCCAATCATACTTTAATTCACGATCTACCCTCTTGTGTGTTTTAACGAGGTGTCAGACATTTTGCAAATTGCTTCAGTTTCATTCTATCCTATTAGAGGTTATGGTGTGATAATAGTTAATTCAAATCTGATACAGTTCAAATGACATTTGGACTCAATGATACAACCTTGATGGTTAATATGCATAGACAGTTGAATTCAAGTCAGTTTTTCAAGCAAGGCCTGTCCACCACTGTGATTAAGTGGTAATGGTGTCTGCCTACTAATACTACATGGATGAACTGCTCAAGAGTTCCAGTCTATCTGTCCATCACAGGTATATTAGTGAGTTACACGATGTGGATCCAAGAATTGCTAAGGTGGTTTTTGCCATTTTTTCTAAAATTATTTTTTTTGGATATCCACTCCAACTGTGGTAAAATTTTCAATTTTCAAAGATAGTGGAAACAGTATGTCTTATATAAACATATGATCTATACTTTACTAGATCTATGTACTCTAGGCTACTCCAATGTCAAAAACAATCAATCACTTGCACTCCTTTATTAACCTGGATAATTTTGTGCCTGGCTCCTTGTTGTACAACAAAGTCGGTGTCAGTTATGTCGACTCCTTTCTGTGCTGGGTTATGTTATGGCTGTCAGACTATTAATATGTGTCAGAGCATGTAGCCGTTGTTGATTTAATTCAATTTGATGTTCATTTGTAACCTGATATGTGTCTGCAAATGGATTTATCATGTAAGAATAACATAACATTTATGTGACAGGATGTAACTAGTTTACATTATTCATTTAATCAGGAACTCGTTGGGAACTGTCAAAACATACCGCTTGCAGCAGAGAATTCTCCAGTAAAAAAATATGTTTCTAATTTTAGAAATCTTTTCGTAGTGCAAGCTGATTTGCAATGTGTTGTTGAATATGAATACATAACCACATGTGGGAGTGTCTATTGGTAAACAAGGCTCTGTAAATATCCCAATAAATCAAGAACAAAATCATTAAATGAATCAATAGTCAAATTAACTTAGGTTATCATAAGTTGGATTGTTGATTTATAGAAAACATTGTCATTTGTGTACTTGTAAGATGCATGTGTCCAGGAGCCAATGTGTTGTTGCTCATTGCACACCCCTTTTGCAGAATTTGTTGGACAATATTTTGTTAGTTATACTTTTCCTCATTGCCTGCATGTTTGTAAGCTAAGGGTAGTTTTCTTGTTGTCATGTGCATTAACAAATTTGGAATCCACAAACTAAACTGATAGGCACATTATGATACATGTATCTAATGTCAGCTTACATACAAGTGAAAGAAGGACGTTTCCTGACTAGATGGGGAAAGCTTGAAGAAAGATATATTGTTAGGTTGTTTACTGCTCCCATGAAGTGATTTGCAGCTGTGAGTGAAGTGCTATCTATCTTTCTAGAAAATGGGTCAACCAATCTGCACCCAATTTTACAGTAGCCCCCTTTTCCCACCCTTGTGCCATTTGGAGTTTCTATTTATGAGATGCCTTTGACTATATTATGTGACCAATTTCATTTTTTTTTTTTTTTTTCTGGCGATTTTTTTGCTTTTGTGTGTTTCAATTTGAATTGTTTTTTAAATCTTTTGAAAGCTCTTACTACATGTAAGCTAAGGCTGGGCTTTTTAAGTCCTAACGCTTTTCCATGGAGCATTAGCCAACTGGCCACCCTCAGTACAGCCAGGAAATAAGTACAACATTGCTGAGCTGTTTCTCTGAAAACTCCACTGGTGATAATGATTGCCACAGAGATAGAGCTATGTTAATATGATCTCCATCCAGCTTAACCTGATATGGCTAGCATCCAAGCAAATATTGATGCATAAGAGAAAAAAATCTTGTCCTGTCCCTCCTCACAAATTTTGTTTTGCTGATGGCACATCTGCTTCAAGAACATATTATCTCAGCCAATTTGATAACATTCCTGGGCTAAACTTCACTGAAAGTTAGAGGAAGTGCTTTTTTATCTGAAGCAAGTTATGTGAACCATTTCCCCAACTGATAGCTAGTAAGAAATTGTAAACACAGCTGGTCAAATCTTCTTCTATTAAAATGAAAGTCACTCTCATATGAATCATTTTTATTCGTTAATAGTAGAATTAATGCTATACAATTGGTAATCTCAAGTTAAAATCAGGTGCAAATAATTTTTTATCATTATTTTATTAACCAAATATTATAATAGTACATGTACATTTGAATACAATGTTTATTAGGGAAAAACAGAAAATGAAAGTGATCATCATACTGAGGAGTTATGAACAGTGATAGGTTGAGGTAAAGAATACCTTAGACTTTCATTTTCTTGTTGAAATACAATTTTCTTATATGGTAGATACCGACAACTCCAGACTGTTCTCTTTAATTAAACAAACATTCGCGAAAGAGGTTTGTAGAGATTTAGTTGTTGGTTTATAAAGTGATATACTAAGTTGTATCATTTGGCATGAATATTTATTAAACAGTTATAAATATTGATAAGATACCTCACCTGAGATATGGCATAAAAGTCAGTCATATGAAAAACACCTGACCCAATTAGATCTCAGAAGATGTGAAAGTTATCTGCACATCCAGACACATATTTTCACAAATGTGTTCAGCTCCCAACCATTCTTTTTTTTTTCTTTCTTTTTTCGGGTCCTCTGGCAAAGGGCAGTTTGTTTGTCGAGTACATGAAGCAATACTGACTTTATTAAGCACTGGAGGAAAAGTAACTTTGCAACATTATCAGGGCAGTTTCTAGAAAACTTTCTATCTCAAATTTCTCTGACCATAATCAGGGTTCTGAGTCCGCTTTTAGCTTGGTTTTAACAGGAATTCATGAAAATAGTAATATATTGACAGTAATTTAGACTTGAAATAGTTTGGGCGCCGATACATTTTCCATAACTAAAATGGCTCTGGATACTGCCCTGATTATGGAAATGTTTGACATTTTGGTTGTGCCAGTGTCAATTATTATTGGAATAGACCGTCTTCATGTAAGTGAAATACCATTAAGCATGGCATAAAACCACAACAAATCAACCGATTCTTCCTGTTTATTAAGAAGTAGTTTTGCTACCCGTGTCAGAATGAATTTGGAATTATTTAGTCAGCATCTGAAAATCTGAATACAGTTGGTGGAGTGCAGAATGCTGGATGAACAGAAGTTTTAAATCTGTTTATATGATGACACCACACTAAGTAAACAGGCGAGTGGCCTTTTAACAGCTGTTACATTTCATACTAGAAACATTCCTGTAGGTGGATTATTTCATGTCCGCATCATCTCATTGTGCTGAAAGGAATGTTTTAATCTACCTGAACAATATCTTTCTCCATTGAACTGTCTAGGAGTCCACACTCTTATAGTGAGCAAACCTGTATTAAAAAAATTGCAGACTGACTGCCCTTGAGGATGTATACCTATTTCTCCACTCCCAGACTGAAGAATGCAAGACAGCCCTTAAGGGTTATGGGGTACATCTTTCAGACCTTATACCTCACCACTCAGACTTGGGTCAATTCAGATCTAATCTAGCTGCTAAATTGTTTTTACCAAATTTCCGTTATATGTAAACATGGACTCTTAGCTGGCATGTTGACACCTAACTAGTATTTTATCAAAGTACATTTCAGATCATCCCTTTTTAGTTTGAAGTAGTCGATTCTAAAGTAATTTTCATCATCAGATCTGTTTTGTGGTGATTTTTGCAGTGGCACCGAGTCTTCTACAACTTTGTGAGATAAAACCTAACATTTGCATTTGTGTTTGTTAAACTTTATGTAGGAAAAAATAAAGTAAAATTGCTTACAATAAAAAAAACTCATAGATGATCAGATTGACAAATTTTGTAGAAAAATGCAAATTTAAGCAAACAATGTAAACAATTGGTAAAACCTATAAATTGGTCCTCCAAAAATTAGTTTGTATAACTATGATAAGACCCTGTTGGGTCTGCACTCCCGAGCAGCACATGCCTGGCATCTAAATGTAGAATGGACTATTTGATAGTCTTTGAATATAATATTATTAAAGGGCTATTTTATACAGTCAGCAACACACCAAGAAATTCAGATTTTTTTAAATTTCATTATATTCTATCCTGCTGTTTGCACAATTAAAATCTGTAAAGGAAACAATATTTCTCCAAAATATGTAACATAACAGTGGCATCAGCCCTGTATATATATATATATATACACCCTTCTGTGCTTTATTAACACTTCATAATATTTGGCTTGATGACTAGTTCAACATCAAATTATTTCATAATTATTCCCATTTTGTGACCATTCCACAAAATTATATTTGTAAAGAAACACAGTCATAATATGAATTTGTCTCTGTGGGGTGGGTCATGGTTAATGAAGTCATCTAATCTCAATAAACTCGGTCAACACAGCCAAGGAATTTCCACCGATGTTGTCCACTCAGACAAGCAATTGAAATAGGAAAACAAAATCTGTTTGTGGTAGAGATGGTTGGCGACAACCAAGACTTAGACCAAACATGCAATTGTTGTCCCCTTAGAAAACTTTTTGAAAAATTGTGTATTTTTAAGGCCTGACACATGTGCAGAGCACTTAACAAGATTTACATTTTGTACTCATTACAAAATTATTAGATGGTAATTAAATATAAGGTGCTGAACAGAATTCTTGGTGGATGTTATGCACCATTAGAAACTAAAGGTAGTACCAGGGCAGTGAAGAAAGGCCTACCATTACATGGGAGGTTTTATGGTTTTATAACGATAGACATTTGTGTAGTTTGTTCTCAATAATTACCAGTAATGATGAACTTCTGACCATTGGCAGTAGCCACATCCTGTCAGCTGATAGAGGTGGGGGACCAGGGTTTAGATGAGTACCAGTACTAACTCATTTCTCAAAACTTCAAAACTTATGCCATATGGTACATGCATACCCTAACTGTTTGTGTACAATCACTAAACTGGGAGAGGCCATGAAATTGTACCATACCTTAGTAGTTAAAACTCTTAATACAGTTAAACGGGCTGTTAGAGGGAGCTTTCTGTTGCCCAATCTGTCTTTGGTGTATTTGTATTGCGCACTGTGATTGACATGTCTTGTCTTTATCTGTTAGTTACTACAGTGGTGTCCTAATGGAATGAATGAACTAAACTAGAAGTCATAAAGCAAATTTTGGATACAGACTACACGCACTGTGCACCCTTTGCAATATTTCCAGCCAGCACATTTTTGGTGTTTATAATGCTGAATAACAAGTACTTAGAGCAATAATTCTTCAATATTTTTTAGATTTAGTTACATGGTGAAAGTGCGAATACTTTGGGATTATTGTATACCTTGCTGTTTAATTTTGCCAGCTGTCTTTATTTCCCCTAATCTATCTGCTCAGGTGTAGTTTTTTTTGCACCAAGAGGAAAGCAACTCTAGCCACAGCAATGAGGCGCCTTTATTTATGTAGTAAACAGTTAATTGCATGCTCAGTTTGTAGTAAAGTATGTTTATTACTTTCTTTTGACATGAATTTGCAATGACAACCAGCGTTATTTGAATTACATGTATTGTTAACAGATTGATATTATCTGCTTATATGAAGTCTGTTTGATGTTTTGATTATTGGTGTGCCTTAATACACATGACACTGGTATCAGTAATGACCTTGACCTACCTGTTTGCATTACTCAGGGTTTCATCTGGCATACAGGTTGAGTTGCTAAATTAACAAGCTGCAACATAAGCTGCTATTGTTGAAAGTTTGCCAGAAAACTGACCCTTCCTGACTGCATCGTTATTCTTCTTTCTGAATGGTTTATCGGAAGATGAGGTGGATGTTTTAGAGATTTGCATACCTATCGGCGGAGTTCTGTCTCGACAGCTTGTTTCAGCTCAATCAACTGAATGTTAAGTGAAATCACTCTGGACCACCATCGGGGAGCTACATTTGGATACTAGGCCTGTCCTGAAAGATCCACAGCTCCCATTAACCACTGCTACATTCATCATTCTCGAGTCAACACTTCATCCAAATAGTCTCCCTGATGAATAAGCCATCTTATGTAACAAATGTGCTGACGTCACAGACTTACCCAAACACATTCACTTGTTTTTAGTTCATATGTTCAGCATACTCCTCTTGATGCCTATATAAATACATGACATCATCAATTTGTTTCTTAGTTGGCTTGAGGTTCCCAGAACTGTATACCCCACTTTATGTGGGGGGGTTGTGTGCAAAGCTTGTACGCTGTCATTTGACTGAAATAACCTACAGTGTGAAGCAAAACCCAATTCTAATTATCAATCTTCTGCCTACAATAAAGTTGATTTTAATAAAACACAAAGCAGTATCAATTCTACAAGCCTGTTAATCTCAATCCCCAATCTTAGAAATCAGAGTCAATGTTCCATATATTAGCACAGGTCAATGCCATTCCGCTGCCTATATTTCCCTATGTTGGGATTGCCTATAAAAAATGTTTAATTCTCTATTATCGCCAGAAAAAGCAGATTTAGGTCCAAAATTGGCTATAATGGCTATAAAAAAACAATCAAAAAGAAAGTTATGAAATAAAAATAATACTTATAATACTCGTGACATACTAATCAGAAAGAACTACTTTATTAGATTTCATAAATATTTTAGCTCAGTGATTTGCCTGGGAACTTCCTGTTGCCCTGGAGCTCTTTAAGCCAATGGATAACAGGAAACTAATCTGTTTTGTGACATCATTTTGTATTACATCTTGTAGCTTGAGTCTAGAGGGCTTTCCTTAACTCATTGGGCTGGCATGGCTGGTATTACCTTCAAGTAAGACATTAAAAATACTACATGTACAAGAACAAAAATGCTTCATGGTATGAGTTTTCATGCATGTTAAACAATCTTGTTGTGAAATAATTTTATAATTTATAATACAAGACCCTGTAGAAACATAAACATGTCAGTATTGAAGAAGAAAACTGATATACCCTCAGAAAGAGGCCAGAAAGTGCTGTTATTGGCCTACTGCTGACAAGATTATGGACTTGCACATCTGTTGAGGTTTCTTTCCCAGCTGACCACTGGTCAAACTTCTACCACAATCATTATTTATCTAAACACAGGGGTCCTGCAGAGAGTTTTGAGAACTGCTAAGCCTGTTAAAAGTGCCACAGGGATGTATCTTATAATCACTAACACTTACTGTGTGTAAGGTCTAGTTAACTGGGGAGAAAGTTACAAGTCTTATCTAAAGTGGCTTTTAGGACTATACTTGTAACATTTTATTTCTGTATTTTCTTTGAGTAACAAAACTCTTCAAGCATAACTTGATCACACAGTATTAAAATTATCAACAAAACTATAACTAATCTTTGGGGGGGGGGGGGGGGATAAATTAAATATAAAAAGTATTTTATTTTGTATTTTTTGGTTCTTTATGATCAAATTTTAAGTTGGATTTTTACTTTTTAGAACTCAAATGAAACAGTGTCATTCTTTCAAATCATTGTAAAGTAAACTTTTCAGTAAAATATTTTTACTTTTATTTTTTTACTGATGCTCTTTGTTGTTAAAGGACAAAGGGACTAGTCTTGCACATCAGACAGACAATTGGAGTCGCTTGTATGACTGATGTAGGGGGATGGACCAGTAAATGTCAGAATCCCCTGATAGAAAGACAGAGTTTGACCACAGATGTTTATAGCACTGCTAACCTCTGGTCACTCACTGTCTTATCTCCCTGCTTCCTACACTGTCAGTCTGTGTCCTCCAATTACACCATGCATATACCAGAACTTTCTAACAAATCTTCTCATTAAAAACGAACTCCCACTTACAGTCAGGTTTATCCTCTGTAGACATGCACTTCACAGATGTAACTCCAAATCTCAGATACTTATGTCAGATTTTCTGAACATGAATTATAAAATTGAAAACGGTCCAACAGTTATTTACACCTACATGTAGTATTGTATGTAAGTTTTCAGATTTGTTATGTATTTACACAATACAGATATATTCTTTTATAATTGTCATGCTATAGATATGAATGTGATAACACATCATGTTTTTTCCCGATCTCCCATTGGTGTACATTGTAACTATCAAAGCATATAAAGCAGGAAGTAAGGGAATATATTTCAGTATTAATTTTTTTTAAATGTAATATGCCTTATGGCAAGAGAATTTAAACTGTTTTCAATTCATTAACTAGCAGAGAGATACACGGAAGTTTTTTGTTTTATGTAATATGCCTTACGCCTTACTACATTGCAAGAAAACTAATGCTGTTTTGAATAGAAGAACAATTTGATTAAGTTCAACTTGTTATATACTACATTTCTGCCACGTGTGAAATGTGCCGTTGATTTGAGTGCATTTTGTGAGTCGGAAATGTGTAAATTATGACACAATAACGGCCAGTGTTCAGAGTCTGTTATAGCGGATCATCATAGTGCTATTTAACCTGGCATCTGGTTCTCTCTTCTCATGCCATATGTCTATCTTATATCAGTGAGAAGCTGTAAGAGGCCAGTTCCTTACTATAATTCTTTGTATTCAAAGACATGGCATTTGTCTGTCATCTGGAATGTTACATAACTCTCTCGTTTTTCTTAAGATTTAGCCTGCTCAAATAATATTGGACCATTTTCATATTGACTATCTGTAATACATGTATATGGTCCAATCAAGTTTCTGAGATCTGATATTCCAAAATATAATTTCCAAAATGTTAGTATTCCATATTTCCCAATTGATCTCCTAAATGTTAAACTTTACAAGCTTTGTCAGTCTAACTTAAAACAGATGAAAAGAAATAAAACTGGTTGATTAAACCATACCTCTTAAAGAATAAATTATGTTACACAATTTAATCAACTATTCTATATACAAAGTATACACATTATATGACATACCTTACATGATATTACTAGAAAAACAATTTTGCAAGACAAAACATTTTGAAACTTGTTGAAATTTTTAGTTTTTTAAGCCATCCGTTATTAGTGGTCGATTTACTTCATGATCCATACACGTTAAAATGTATCCAACAACAGTTGTTTCAAATGTCCATTTACTTTTTTTTTTATCCTCTGTATAAAGTTGTTTTTTGTTTTTTTTTGTTTAATTTGTGGTCTTATGACCATTTTATTTATCCACATGTAGTTTCATTTTTGTCACAGTATGTGTCCAACAGAAGATATGCCTTCATGTCCAGTCCACTTTCTTCTTGATACATTTGATTATCCACATGTTCCAAAGACATGACCAGTACTTCCACATACCAACATAAAAACATACCAGATCTAGCACACCTTACCCAACCCTTACCATGTGTGTTTTTATCCTAACATCTCTGTGTGAAGTAGGTTGTTTGTATTTGAATGTTTCCCAGAAGGTCACTAGGGTCTCATTGGTGATTACAACTCAACCATCCTTATCAAATTCTCACTAAAGATCATGGGCTAAGTATGTGTGAATTATAGTGAGATGCTTTTACTCAATATCACTTTCCAACTAATTCTTTACTGTTATCAAATATCAACTTCAAGATTGAGAAATGAAGAATTCAATCCTCTGTCCTGTTGCCCTGGAGCTCCAAGGGATAAACCATTGTAAGGGGCAACAGTATGCTAATCTGTCTGTGTTCTTGTGTTCAGCCTCGTGGGTGTGCGGTCTTTGCCTTTGTTTGTTGCCACTCGCGGTTTCCTTTACCCATTAGGCTCCATTCCATCCCATGAGTGAAACTACCTTAAGTACGGCAATATAAAACCTAGTCAAACAATACAAATCTAGAGTTAAGTTCATGTGTGTAATTAGTGAGTTATATTTGTGTCATGTCCAAATAGATCAAGGCATAATCGCATTATCAGACAATTCAAGAAATTATTTGTTGATTGAATGTGTATAGGCATCTCTCTGTAACCATTCCAATGACTATTAAGAAACACAGTGTCAGTGTTCACCACTAATTTACCCCTTTAACCTAGTATTTTTGATAGCTACATGTATGCTGGTAGTAAATAATTATTGGATGACCTGTACAGTAAAATACTAGTGAGCATTTGAACAATTGAATTATTCAAACATCAGTGCTGGTATGGTGAAGATACCTGCTTTATGTGGTAACATCATTGCTCAATAGATAGTTTCTCAGATACATCAAGACTAAACCAGTGAACCAGATTTGTATAGTTTTGAGTGAATTAACTTCATGACATGATGTGCATTAGCTGTGCTAGTAACCATGTCCACACATGTTTCTTGTTTACCAGGCCAGTAATTTGTCAACTTACAGCACATTATGTCTCATCCATGTAATGTGTAATTCACCAAGGACCTCTCATTTTACACAACATTCATTGACCTTTCACCTTTAAGCAGGGGGTCCTTGGGTGTGAACTTTGATTGGACGTTTGGTTTGGGGGGATAGAGATTAGTAACCTTTCAACTCTAGTAACCATTTTGGTGTGAGTTTTGAGCTTTTGATTGGTTGTTAGGGGTGGGGTCCAGTGAATCATTGGGGCTCATGACAGCTGGTTTGTAGACAGATAAGACATGTTACAGTTAATGCCCTGTCCACAAACAAATATCTTATAATGCTAGCTTGGCCCTCTATCTATGAGCCATAAGAGATATTTCTTTTAAATATCTTCAAACTTTGTCATTTTTACTTGATATGTACATGTAAAAAACATAGCACTTTTTAAGGAAAGGATGTATCAGAAATGATTCACCAAAAATTAAAGTCCAATCTGGATTTCCATTAATTAATTTCTTAAACATGAAGCTTTTAAATTAAACAAAGCCCTTGTTTTACACTTCCTCTCTATCTGTTAACAAATTAAAAGCCAATATTTTTTTTAGTTAAATTTCAGTTTAAATTGCTGTCCATTTTCCTCTCTTTCTAAAACTTTTTCAAAGTTAGCAGAACCTTTATTGTTGTAGACTTAAAGACCGTAAAATGTCTCCAGAAGTCTTTGACTGGTTTATTGCATGGATAATACACTTTTTAAAAATCTACACTTCTCTCTTTTTCTGCATTTCTGTGTTTATCTTTTAAGACTGCTGCACTTTGAGACTAAAATTGCATCTCATGTGCTCTACTTTGATTTCTGGTACAGATGTTCACTGTAATGTATCAAGTTTGAGGGTTACTGTAACCTCTTTGTGCAAGTAAACTCTGTTCAAATTAAAAACAAGGATATAAAAAAAGAGATCTTGTCTAGCAGACATGAACGATGCTACAATAACACATGCCTGTCTCTGTTCATTTCAAACTTTTTATGCACAGTATGTGACAGTGATTAAAAAAATGGACAGTAAATAGATGCAGTTGACTGAAAGGCATGTCCGGTTACTCATCTCCCTTGCTCACCACAAAAATTCTAAGATGGTATTTTGAGTGGATCATGGTACTGCACCTACTGTAGGCTCCCCTAGCCCCATCACCTTTAATACCATAATTTCCAATTCCACTCAGTAACAGATAACAGAAGGGGGCTTGAACAGGGAAATGGGTAATCAGCTGGTTTGTCACATGCTGAGTATCACATGATCTGTGCCTGCTTCCACTAGATGCTAACAGCTGACAAACTTTATGCATACATATGGTTATCTAGTTATCAAGTTTATGTCTATCTGGAAACTCCCTTTAATGTTCATATATGTTTTTCTAATCCAGCATATAGACTTTCCTGGCAGACTTTTTGAATATCCATGTATGTCATCTCATCTTTGAAAGACATTATGTCTTTCTTTCACCATGATTAAATGTGGGTTTAGCAGTGTAGACTTCTGAGACCAAAACACAAATATGTTCCCTTTTAAAGTTCATCAGTTTACAGATATTTCTACAAATTAATCACACTCACCCAGGGATGTCAATCATCATGTTCTAGATATATTTTAAAAAATTAATCACATTGTATATTTTTAAAGATAAATCCACTGTCAGAGGAATGTGTTCAGTTAAAAACAGAGGAAAAGTATAGCACCAGTGTTTAAGTCCCCAAAAGTGTCATGTTGTCCATCATTGGTCTTTGAGAGTTATATATTACATGTCAATGGTGCACAGCTCTTAAATCTTTTCTACCATTGGCAAATATTAACAGAAACTTTTGTATGTACTTGTATATGCAACTGGTCAGTGACTTTGACTCTCAAATATACCTATATGAATAATGTCTCTCTCTATCTTCGTCTGTACATTAAGCTCTCTCGTGTGCTTCATGATTCCATTTTCCTTGTATTAATGTTTGGTTTTGTTTTGTGTGTTTCAGAGCCGAGTACAGCCTCAGGTAACTGGTCTCCCCTCTATGGGGGTGCTAAGCTAGACCAGGACACCATCAAATATATACATAAGTTCTACTGTAAGGACTGTCGCATGGAAGCAGAAAAAGCAAAAGCTGCAAAAGCCGGGAGCGAGGGAGCCCCCAAACCAACAAGTCCACAACAGTCTCTAGATGAGGCATCATTGCACCAGACCATGGACAAAAACAAAGAATGTAGGTTCAAGTTTGAAAGATTATTATTTTCACTCTCCAATTTACTCCTATATCATTACCTTGTTTTAAGCCATACCCAAAAGGGTTTCAGTCCCAGTTGTGCTGCTCTGTGGTTTGTTTCTACTGTAACTAAATAAACAATCCATAATACCTTCTGACAAGCCACTCTATCTTTCCCCTCTGTCAGTGGCCTTTTGCTAAGGGTAATATGTTTCAAGAACTCACATACTATCTTTACTTAATGATCTGTTATTTTCAGAGCAAAACACCTGATACCCGTAGTTCATGGTTATGTTAACTTTGGTACTGTGTTGGAGTATTTCCCCATCATATGAATGAGAGAAAAAAACAACTTTAGTATGGCATTAAACAATAATCCATTCCCTCTGTTTATTTTGTGTGATCGTCATGTATATGATTCTTACGCATATAGGCTGGAAAGTTTCTGTACAAGTTATCCTAATACTTTTCCTTTGGCTGCAGCCCCATTATTGAATGGATGAAACCAATTTGGGTATGGCATAAAATATTGAGCAAAAGAATAAAAGTACAAGTATATGATATACTTACAGCAACTGCTGAAAAAAATCTCAAGTTTGTTTAATATCTCAAAATTGATTCATTATCTAGCTTGTAAAAAAATTGGCCTTGTGCCAATGTCTGTAAATTTAATCATTATTTGATTCATAAGATATCAAGTGTAGTTGTATACTATGATATCAGTCAATCAAGGAAAGATCTGAGTCACCTGTTAACTTCAATCTAGTTCCTGAAATGTTGCCTAATATCTAGTATTTACATTACTCTCATAACTCCTGTATTACATAAAGTTGATTAAATCTTGTACTTTTCCTTGTAATGTCTCTGAAGCTTATACAGTGACTATGCTTTTAAATAGCTGCCAACTTTTAACTGTTTGTAACAGAAGGAGTCATAAGTACTCTGTATGATATAATGATGGCACAAGAACAAAGTGGTGATTACATTGTTTTGGCAGACTTGACTCCTACTGTCTGTCACAATTGATTACTTATCTCTTAGTACTTTTTTGTTTACAGCCTATTTTCTTTGGAGAGATGTAGACAAAAATGCTGCATCGTTTGGTTGATGTTTGTGTAATAATACTCATTGGTGTTATGTTTGTTTTGTTCACTTGTTAAATTAAATCTCTATCTGTTCCCTGAAGCATATTTTTGACAGCACAAATGTAACTCAGTTATTTTCAGGTAATCAGTCACGCTTATAATTTTCTTCACACATTTGCCAAATTTTACATTTGTACAAAGTGTATAGCTAACATTATCTTAATGAGAATGATGGTTTTGGTTTCCCCAGACTAGCAATCCTGCCTTTATTTCTCACTAGAAGAAGATTGATTTGGTAACACAGTGACTATTGCTGTTGAGTTTAGCACTGTGATTTTGGTCTAATATCAGTATTAGACTCCTTTGGTGGCTTAGTGGTTAGCGGTTGCACCTCCTAATACTACAGTTAGTAGTGAACCATGCGTAATCATATAAGTAAAATACCCTTGAGAAGGATGTTAAACACTAATCGATTAAAACAAACGATTAATTATCAGTCCAATAAAATTTAGGAAACCTCGATTTGGATTATCAAGAGCAGCTCTTATTGATCATAATGAAATAGAAACATACATTGTTAGATATCAAAACACTTTCGTGACCAATGACTTTATCCTGAATTATATATTTTTCACATTAATTTCACTCCTCTTCAAAATTTTTTGCAATAGGGCTACTCTAAAAAAGTATACATTGTGCATCAAAATTATCTATGAATACCATATTTTCAACATTCTTTAAACAGTGTTGCAATATGGAAGAGTCTCGACATGCTCCTTGATCAATGTGCTAATGTTTTAAAACTTCAGTCATTGGCCTTCCAGTAAAAAAGGGTTGGCTCTGAACACCTGCAATAAAAAGCTATAACCTGTATACAGGTTTTGCTATTAAAACTTTCATCTACTAAAATTGTATGAGTTTTGCTTATAAGCAAGAAAAACAGAATATTATGATAAATATACTCTTGATAAAATCCAAAAACATGGCTTTTTTTTTTTTTTTTTTGTTGAGTTTGAATTGTTTGTTCCCCTTTAACCCATGGGTCTGAAATAATATCTTGCATGATTCTCTGTATGCTTTGTTATCCCTGTTTTGATTTGGCTAATCTCTGAATTACTAACTGTAATTTGTGTTGTTTCTTCGCTCAGCTCTCAAGCGCAAGTTGATGCTCAGGAGAACCGTCAATGAACTTGTGGATCAGGGAATCTATCCTCGTAAGTTCTATCATCGCTTAGTTGTAACAAAAAAGATGCAGCATGTCTCAAAATGTCACATATACTATAACTGTAGTAACAACTAATGCTGGAATAGTGCAATATTCTTTTCCTATTTTTTTATATATATATATATTTTTTTTTGGGGGGGGGGGCGGGGAGGGGGGGTGCACTATGTCCAGTTAAGTAGA
>JARFOD010117364.1:0-23203 GCA_031763545.1 Mopalia muscosa | reverse complement strand
CCCCCCCCCCCCCACCCCCCCCCCCCCCCCCCCCCCCCCCCCCCCCCCCCCCCCCCCCCCCCCCCCCCCCCCCACTATGTCCAGTTAAGTAGATCTGTTGCCGTCTTCAAGGCCCAGTTAAAGACTCTTTTAGAAGGAATGTGTTAATTGAAGTTTGATATTATATCTGGAACTTCAAATACAGTAAGGATGTGTTACTGACAGTGTTATAATGAAAATATTATAAATGGTTGAGAATACATGATTGTATATTAACATATTTGAATGGTTAACCATCCTTATACGGTTTGAATACAAAGTGAAGACCTCCTAACTTCTACATGTACACATGATCATGTCTGTCTGTCGACCCTCAGGTATGAGTCACAAGATGTGGCTCTGGCAATTGTGGAGGTGGTTTTACGAGGTTTCTTCTCGGCTTTCCACCGTAATGCAACAAGGAAAAGTGTAAAGTGGACAATCTTTTGTCATATAAGTGAAATACCCTTAAGTACGATTTTAAACCCCAAACAAAAAAAAAACAAATCTACATGTTTGCGCTTTGATTGGTGTATAAACTAGTTTTGTCAAAACTCTAGCAGTCCACTGGTTAAGGACAGATTAATTGAAGTATATTCATTTAATATACTTATGCTGTCATCTGTGGAGGAATATAAATTTTCCATTCAGAGTGTTTGTAAATTTGATATTGTGTTCTAAAACTGCATCAATATAACACTTCACACTATATGTGTGTGCAGCTGGTCACTCTTTGGATATTCACCTCAGTCAAGTGAAATACCATCAAACATGGCATGAAACCCCAATCAATCCATTAATCAAAACTGTAGCTACTCAATCACTGAATTCTTTCTATGCTTAAGATACTAGTAATAACGGTCAGATATTACTATTATTATGTGATGCAACAGTGTCAATATAAATAATGCTGCTTGCACATCTTATCGACCATTCCTGGTAAATAAATTAAATTGTTTGCATTTTGCAAGAAAGAGAATGGCAACTGTATAGGAGAATATGTTTTCCTGCATGTATGATCTGATTGTTTTTACAGTTTTCCCAACTTAAAAGATATTGTTCAATGCTCTTTGTTATTGTAATAGAAAAATATCATGCTGGAATGGATTGCAGTTTGTACTGTCTTGGTGAAAGGGTACCTGTCTATGTTTTCCTATGAAAGAATTGATATGTATAACATTGCATGGTCATAACTAATTAAGTCCTGCATGGTTGCCTAAATTCTCTTTCGGAATTTATAACAATGCATGTTTTACTTTCTGAATTGAACTTCCCATCTGCATTTGAGCAAATTGCCATGTCCGAGAATTTTAGTTTTATGGATTTGAATTTTTGAAAATTACAAATATTGGGAATCTTTGGAGAAGGAAATCTGTAAAAGGTATGTTCTATTATTGGTAGCCACACGCACAAAAGTATGTTGTGTTTTACCCATACACACAAATATCTGTCCTCTGTGTTGAGTATTTGAAACTAAAAGTTTCTGTCCAAAAGTGTTTTAAGTTACCAGAATATAGTCCTAGAGTATAATTTTATAAAAAAAAATACATTTCTGGAATACCACAATAGTGCCTAAGCTTTGAATAAAAACAAGCTCTTACTAATAGGAATTTGGTTCTATTTATTTCAGCTTTGAAAACACCGCCTGCTTTTGCCGAACAAAGGAAACAATTGGAAAGAGCCAAGGTGAGTGAATCAGCTGTTTTTAAGGGGGTGGGTCCGAAGGTGTGGTCTTTCTAAACTCTGATTGATTAGAATTCTGCCGTGTCTTGGAAACATTAGGCAGGTTGGTTTGACATTGGGCTGGAAGCAAGCCAAAGTAGATTTTTTTAAGGCTAGCTGTTGACAGGCTGAGTGCAAAGATTGATGATAGAACTGGTGTTCTTCTCTATGAGCTGTTTTCTTCTATAATTTAACCAGCATATTTCAGAGGGCAAGCATGCTAACGAAGATATGGAACTTATAAACTAAAAACATTTCTCTATATGTTTTGCAAAGTGGTTGAGCCAGCAGTATCTCACATGTTAAGTACTATTAGGTAAAGGGGAAACATTGTTGTCTTCACATACCTTCGTACAAGCGTACTGATTTATTGAGTTTTCCTTGCTTCAGCTTCAGCCTTGACATGAATAGTTGGTTACAAAACTTTGTGGCCATAAGATAACTGTTTTGCATGAAGTTGATAAATCCCGTAACAAATTCATTTAAGCATCTATTGGTATATAAATTAATAACTAATGGCAGTTGCTTCAGTCTGAGTAAAACTAAAGCAAAAGCGTTTCAAAGTGTGCCTGAATATACACAGTCATGGTTATTCAATAGCCAGATAACCCTAATTCAATTTGGACTTCAAAGCTATCCTATTTACTTGATTAGAATACTGGATGATGCCAGTTGTTGGCTAAGTAGCCACGTGTTATATAATGAGAACCAAGGACTTGTTAAAAGTGTACACGTTTTATCACTGAACCCATTCAGGATGCAAGGACATACTGGTTCAAGGATGAACAACCTCCGGTACCTGTAACACACTCACAATGTAACACAACATCAGTTCAAAGGCAGAATGTCAACCCCCAGGTAGCACACAAACTTCTTCAGTTTGAATTGGTTCAAGGCCAACTGTCGAACTCTTGAAAATTTTAATAAAGGGTGTTCAAAATTACATAGATTGCATGATGGCTTTTGTGAGTTTGTCAAACTGTTGCAAATTATTAAAACTAAATTTTTTTAGCTGGCCTGTACGAAGTAAGGAGAGCTTATGTCATACCCCTGGTGTCGGCCTCGGCCATGTATAGGCTTCTACAATGAAATGTACTGAGGAATTTTTCTGAAATTTTATACACAGTTTGCCTGACCGGAAAGGAAGACATGATTAAAATTATATGGAATTCTCTGAATATTAATTATGCTTATTAGGTTATATTGTTTTTTTACAAAATGGCGGACAATTTGCGTTAAACACCATAACTCCAAATTGAATAGCTGATTTTCCTAAAATTTTGGTTAAATGCTCCACATTATGAGAGGAAAAGGATGTTGTCTGTTCAGCTTATTATATGTATAATAATTATTTTAACGAGCTTTTTAATTAAACTTGCATTAAACACCATAACTCCAAATTAAATTGCCTTATTTTAAAAAAAATTTGAGTAAATGTCACACAACATGAGAGGAGAGGGATTATGGATATTATCTGGGCAGCTAATTATATGCATATTAATTACTTTAATGAGCTTTTCAATTAAATTTCCTTTGGACACCATATCTCCAAATTGAGTAGCTCGTTTGTCCTAAAATTTTATGCAAATGCCACACAACATTAGAAGAGACGGATATTATCTGTTCAGCTTATTATGTGCAAATTAATTACTTAAGCAAGATTTTCAATTAAATTTGCGTTAAACACCATAAATCCAAATTGAATAGCCCAAATGTCACACAACATGGGGGGAGACAGTTATTATCAGTTCAGCTAATTACTTGCAAATTACAGTAATTACTCTTAACGGGCTTTATGCATAGATATTAAATTATTTTGCATTTTTACCTTTAAGGCAAAAGGAATTCCCTTTCATTGGCGGAAAAAGGCGAGCATTTTTGAGTACTGAGATTGTTGTTAAGAAGGAACATATATTTTCCTAAGTTATGAACCATGTACATGTAGGTCTGTAGGAAAGGAAGGCTAAAATGGAAATGTAAGGTACAATTTGGAATCAGTACAAGAAAACGAAAGCAAAAATGTGAGAATGTCATGGGAGTCATGCTGGAATGGCTGATATGTACACCTGACTAAATACAATTAATACAAATTTCCAGGCCTAAAACACAAACAAATTACCCCAACACTTAGATGGGCACAGAGTAAATGTACAAACGATTACCCCAAAAATAGACTGAGGCAGAGTTAGCGTAGCTTTCATTATCATTTCTCTGGCTGCAAAACAACAAATTGCACAAACACTTATACTGACAAAGAGTTAGTGTAGCTACAAATTAAACAACAAATCACATAAACAGTAACATTTGGACTAAAATAGTTTGAGTATTGTAGCTTTGAAGGCAGGCATTGCAAAAAAATTACTAAAATGCTCTTGATTCTCAACTGCGAATTTGATTTGTTATAGCTGTATACCCTAAACCACCTCATATTCATGCATACAATTACTATTTTTAAAACTACTTAAAAGATTTAGAAATCATCTATGAGAAGCAGAAGATGAGTTTTCTGTAAGTTAGCATCATCTCTGCCACATGTGAGTATGGTTATATCATTCTGTTGACTATCTGTATTGAAATATGTTACATGTGCTCACAACATGATTACATAACATTTTCCGCATGCTTTTATGCACTCTCTTAATAATAAGGCCAGTTAAAAACAAATGAGATCCCTTGGACAGATGTGTATCATGGCACTGCCCTCCACACTTAAACAACCTTATTAATCATGCAATGGATAATTAGTGTACCCACTACATGTTATGCTAACCGGATCTTCTCTCCTGATATCTCTCCCCTTCCTCTATCCTGCTATATCACATGCAGAAAAAAGCATTAAAGCAATAAACTGTACGTTTAGTTTGGGTGAAATCTCACATGAAGGGGGGAGATTCTGAGGAGAAAATATGAGTTTTATGAAAGATATGGATGTCTATTTCCTTATTTTGCTTTTATCCGATCAGAAAGGTCAATCTAATACAATGATTTATGAAAAGTATGGCAGGTAAAAGTTCTCCTGAACAAGAAAAGATCATTTCAATATGTGATGGTGGCCATTTCCCATTACAATAGACATCTCCAATTCCTTTCACATTCAGAAATAATTATTTTTTCACTCAGTTTAATATTTAAAACATGCATTAATTATTTGTTGGGGTTTTTTTTAAAAAGAAAAATGCAAACAAAAAACATGTTACTTGTTGTACATGTAAGCTGTAATGTGGCTCTTTGTATAATCTCTACTTCATGGTTTAAAAGAAATTGGTAAAGATAATTATTTATGAGAATAATAAAATAGGTTTGTCTCCATGGGTCAGTCGGCCCGCGGCCGTGGCTCAGTAGTAGCAAGTGCGCTTCCTGAACTGAACATGCTTTGATTTACCATTACCGGGTTCGAGTCTGCCTTTCGACCATCAGGTATATGAGCGAGTCACATGTTGTGGCTCCGGCAATCGCAGGGGTGGTTTTTATGAGGTTTCCTCCTGGTTTTCCACCATAATAAGACAGTGTACAGTGTGAAGTGGTCAATCCGTCGTCATTTAAGTGAAATACCCTTGAGTACGACGTTAAACACCAATCAAACAAACAAATCAAACATAAGAGCAATCATGCAAGGTAAAATCTTTTGCTAAAGGAATGCCTTAGTAATAAAGTTTCCAAAGCAATACTGACAAAGTTATTTTTGGTGGGTGCACTGATTATGTTTCTATTGCTTTTTAGATGGATGACAACACAAGTTTATCATTGATTCACAAGCATGGCTCTCTCTTTTTTCCTTTTTATAAGCAGCCTTTCAAAAATATTGGCCCTCTGGCTAAGGGCAGTTTGATTGAAGAGTGGCAATGCTGTCTACTTAGTAGCACTGGAGGAAAATTAACTTTCCAACATTATGGAAACGCTTGACATCTTGGTTGTGCTAGTGTCAAGTATTGTTGGAATACATCACCAGGGCCTGATCCAGCCCGATTTTGAACCTGTTTAAACTGGTTTGGGCACTGCGAATTTTGGCGCCCAAACCTGGCAGAAACGTGATGGGTGCCCAAACTTTTACCCTGGAGAAGGCCCTGAACACCATCCTATAAATGAAATACTCTTAGTGTTGTTGCTCATTATTGTGTCACAGCTAAGTTAAAGCTATCAGATAACAATGTCTGGCAGATCTTGATGGTAGGAAACGTTTTTCTTCCAAAGGACCAGACATTGTTAGTGTTCAGTAAGCTTGTATTCTCCTGATTGTCAAGGTGTTATTACATTTAAGAATGACACAATGATATGTGAACAAACCATGGTTGTATAATAGCCTTGAGTATGACATTGAAAAGCAATGAAACAAACAAAACCACACCAATAGAACAACTGAATGTGATGCATTTTGATTGATTAGGAAAATAATATCACGTCAGTCTAAGTAAAGTTAGTATGAATTTACTCAGAACATTCTGTCTTTTGCCAGTGGGAAGTTCCAGTACATGTTTTATTATTATGAATTAATTGAGGCTAACTGTCTGACCACACTGTCTGGGAGATTTTGCTGGTGAGATACTTTAATCATCAGAGAGTGACCACTGTGCCATTGACCTGTTGTAATATGAGCCAACATTTGGCCAATTTCCAGTGGCCAGACCCTAATTGTAGCCATCTCTGTCCAGTTCTTGTCACTTTCATTTAGCATTACTGTCTTGATGTTTTGCCGCCAGCTTTCCTGTAATTAAAGCTGGCTAAGTAGCCGTAGGATGCAATCCAGCACCCTATCTGTTCATACAGCCGTCTGTCCAAGGAAATTAATCAAGAGAAAAGGTTGAAGACCATTCCTGGAAATAATCCACAGTATTCAATTTTTCTTAGATTTATCTTGAAACATTTATCCTTTATTCATAACTATAACATACACTTTGACTATGGTTGTTGATTCCAAAATAAAAAAAACTGATGAGAAAGTAATTTTGAAAACTATGAGTTTCAGAACATTATTTTTGTTGCAGTCCTTGAACTCATGGGTTCCGAGGTCAGTGACACAAATATCCATGCTTGAGTCTGCTTTAATCTACTTATATCTTCATCAAGTTTTACACATAGACTACCATCACTGGTATAAGTGCTTGATAATGATGTAAAATGCTAACCAAACCAAACATGATCTTCTGTCAAGTAACCAATGCTTCTTAGACTTACTAGATAGTGGCCAATTTCCAATAGCCTTACCCATACTATGGCTTTCTCTGGCTTGTTCTTGTAACTTTAATTGGCATGATTTGCTTGATCTTTTGCTGCCAGTTTATTTGTAATTAAAGCTAGTTAAATAGAATAGAGATAAGTCCTTTGCTGGTCTTTGTAAGAAGTAGTAACTCAGGTGATGAATCAAACACTTTGTCTTTCCTCAAACTACCACCAAACCTTACTATAATTCTCAGGGGAATAACTGTTCTCACAGTTTAAGGTCTATAAATACTTTTATGAAGCGGCTTTGCTAAACAAATTATTGAAATAATAACAACAATATTCTTATTCCATTTTCAAGATATGTCACGTGTGCCACATATCTTGAAAATGGAATAAGAATTTTCCGAAAGATTGATTGCCAAAATGTACAAGTTATTTGTCGTTATTATTTCAATAATTAGTTTAAGATCTGTATTAACATGATTATATAAGCAGCCAATTGGGAGTTACTTTTATGTTGCCCTGGTGCTCCTAGATCTAGGTGAAATAAGATTCTGAAATGTGAAATGCTGTTGTCGCTGTTATGACTGACAATTTACAACATTAACTAGAATGAGTTTTATTGAACACATCACATATGTACAAATTATGTGTGTCAGACAATCTGAAAATCACTGTTAAAATAGGCAATGATTTAGGATAGTCATGGCTTTACATAAAAAAAACATACAAATAAAGAGCTAAGTTTACAGATATATAACACACAGTATTAGAATTAGAACTGAAGCTGCTGATGCTTCAGCATATGCACATCAGTGGATTTGCCATTTACCTCATTCTAGTAGTACTTCTGGGTGGAACTTTTTTAAATGGTTGGGAAAACCCATCAATCACTGAATCATTTAGTATTACTTTTGGTACCCTGTAGTACGGCTTCCTAAAGGTAACAAACCTGCTGTGAAGAACACTGAGCTATTTGACATAGGTCTGGATACCTCATGAATACTTGAGAATTCCATTTAAACACAAGGATTGGGAGGCAGTTTGGTTGATAAGAGGTGGCAGGATTTTTTATTCGGTTATCTTTCCATGATTAATTTCCAATCACTCTTCTGATCTTAAAGAACATACCATGCTTGTTGAGTCATTTATGAACCTTGTATAACAGTTTATCAGTGTCACTATGTTTTACCAGTTTTTGCTGTTGTTGCATGGCGTCCTCCACATATTGATCTGGCACAAATCGTCAAATGAGTGAAATAACCTTAAACACAGCATTAAACCCCAACCAAACAAACATTTTTGTCAGACCTGTGATGTTACACCGAATGGTTGAACCCATTCACCTGGCACTTGCGCAAACTGAAATTGAGGAGACCTGCAACAGGTTACCCAAATTCACACCAACATTTTTCAGAAAAAAAGTATTTAATATATAAATCACACAGTTTGAAACAAAACATCCAAACAATTTCAGTTATCAATGTACATCTAACCTTGTTCATAAAACATGGAAAGACTTAAGTATGACTTTTATGTACTCCCGAATTCTAAATGCCACTTAAAAAATCTATACTTGTTCAGTCTAATGGCACAAAAAGCAGACAAGTTTTGCTGAAATTTGTTTCTAGGCATACTGTTTTGGCTTACCTTAAGAGAAGTTGGGTAATTAACATTTAATAGATTACTACAGAAAATATTACAACACAGTCAGGCCTGTTTGTCCATCATTTCAATTAATATTGTTGTATATAATGTCTTTACTTTCTTAGAGCTATTTAGCTACTCCCTTGAGAAGATCTGTCATAGACAATACTGTTAAACATGATGAGCTGGTGATTGATTGATTGTTTCAACCAGCTGGTGTAAACCTGTTTACTAAAGTCATCATACACTTTGTCACATAGTATCACTTACCAATCCACCATCAATAAGTCATTGCTGGGGGGAATATGTACTAAACCATGTTATTAGGTACAGTATATACTAGAAGCCGTCTGTAGTTACCTGAATAATTCCAATAAATATATCAAATAGGAAACGTCTTTGAAGAGTTATAAGGCCATGTGCTGTATGTTATCTAGAATATTGGGCCCATTTAGTAATATAGTATGGTATGCAATATTAACTTATGTGAAAGGTGTATAAGGTGAAATTGTTTCGTGTTAAAGTATCCATTTGAAGCGATATGATAAGGGAGTATAACGTACTGATGGCCGTTGATGGGGCGCTATAGACATAGGAGCCCTTCACAGATTGATTGAACCAATTACCTATGTGTTTACATTAAGGAATCTATCTGACCAGATTGTCCCTTATTAATGGGCTTGTAAATAATCACCTAATTTACCTTATATTGCTCCCATACATGTATCTCTATCATGTATTACTGGTTGGTTGTTCTGGTCTACTTTTCTTTAACTGTCTGTTTCTAGCTTCTTTTTTTATTCAAGCCTATGGATTATGGTTTGTGTGTTTGTCATCTATCCTTCCATCTACTTCCCCTACTAGTATTTAAACAAATTTTTTTAAAGCTGACCTGTTGTTGCCGATTCATTTTTGCTTCTTATGATTGTCCGCCTTGTCGGTTTTTCTAGCAAGTAACCTCATTGGGGGACATGCTGTCCCAATAGAAATAGCATTAATTATAATTTTAGTTAATATCCATATTATCTGCTATGTCTTTTGAAATAGAGATAGGATCAATTATTCATATGCATACCATATTAATTCTTTTTTTTTTTTTTTTTCGTACTTGTTTAATTCAAATTTGATAACCAAAACAACTGCTTCTTTTGATATTGGTCATTTCTAAACATTGGTTTGTTTTTATCTACAAACCTTTTTTTGCCATGCCTTATGGATTGTCCATTGTCCATCTGTGATGATCTGTCAATCCTACACCTACTGTAGGACTGATGGAAGCAACACAAGGCTGACCTCTTGTGACATCTCTCGTTTAATCATTCACTTGTACAGGGTGTCTAACTTTTGCTGACATAGTCATGAAGGACTGGGTTCAGGTACAGCCATTGGCCATGGAATGTTCTGATTCCTACATTGGATGGTCCATGTATATCTACTGTGATTATGGCAATATATTTGTGGAATTTATCTGTCTGAATATTTAAAGAAAAAGGTGTATAAATGCTGTTGCATGCGTGAATTTGATCCCCTAACCTATACGTTTATGTAATAACTGTTGCAAAATAAATTTTTGTTTACTCTAGGCTTACCTTTAAATACACAGAGAAGATTTGCAAGTATACAAGTGTAATGAAGCAAAAGCTGTTTATGTTAGGTCAGCATTATTGTTACTTCCTTGATAACCAACTAAACTAATTTGAGTAAATGAAACCAAACAAAAGATGTTTTTTTCTGAAGTCAACACTATTGCTGTATAGAATCCCCGATTCCCATAGTCCTTAATATTTGTTCTCACCATGTTGACCCCAACCCCTTTTCCTCAAACTGTGATATAGTGTGAGGTTAATATAATGTTGTACATGTTGTTCAATTCTTTTACTTAAAAGCAACTGAAAGACAGGGTCAACCTGGGATTAGCTGTCATGAACAGTCATACCCCGCCTATCAGGGGCAGGGGAAATTGTCGTAATACATTCACACTTTGGTTTTCATACAACCCGAGGATTTCCTTCAGTCTCTAAACTGATTAGGCAGCAGTGTGAAGTTCCCCCTATCTGAGCACATGTGGGTGGGAAGGGGTTGTAACTTTAAACAAACTATAGGTCACCCACCTGAACAATGTCTCAACATTGTACTTGAGTTTACACCAAATGGTCTCCAAGGACCAAGAGATATGATGTAGGCTTGTAGTAGGTATATGCAATTCAAATGTATGGTGTGAATGACACAATTGCAAAACACTGAGGAGATGAGAGCCCCCCAGAGACTCTCCAGCTCTGATTTTGCTGCCATCAGGGATTGGCTATTTTATAGCTATTTTTCGCTCAGTTTGCTATTTTGGTGGTAACAAATATTTTTCTAAAATAGTTTACCAGTTACTGTTGTTTTTCTTGGCATGAGACTTCCTGTCTCACTGTTATGCGCTATCTTCATCCCAAACAGAATATAACCATTTCATTACCTCAGCCAAGGGACGGCCATCTCATAGACTGGAAGACAGATATGTGGTTAATACAATGTGCTTGTCTTGTATGCTGTCTTTTGCTGTTCGTTATGTGGCCCTATACCCTCATCCGTATCTGTTTTGTAATTTTATTGAGATTAGTAAAACAATAATTAACTGATGACTGGGTTGAAGCTTCCTGTAGCCCTAATGTGCTCAGTGTTAAGGGGTAAAACACAGGGATTTGGTATTTTGTATAGTGATTGTCTTGTCTTGTCCCTGTTTGTTGCCTGTGGTGTCTGGTGTGGTCCCCTTCTTCCATTGGGTTGACGCACTGTCATATGAATTTTTCTGCTTATTCTTTTACAGATAAATCCGATAGTATTTTGGACATCATATAGGATAATTATCAAATTTTAAAGGATTCCTATAGGATTTTTTTGTAAGGGATGTTTTGAGAAAAAAAAATTTATATGTTTTCACATGTGGATCTATTTAGACAGAATTTCCTGCTAGAAAATGTAAAGATTTTTTACTTTTGTAAAGAAACATGGCCATAACTTTTAGAAAGAATCATAGGTATAGAAAAGTATATATTTTCTTCATCAGGATTACTTTCTCTATCTAAAAAGTCTCAAATATCACCACTGTCTGCGACTTGCGGGATGCAAAGAGTTAAGTACATGGATTATAGAATAGTGGACCAGCTATATGTAATGTGGTCTGTTGACTAGTGGAAGATTTAGGGAAATTTTACCCATGACTTCTATCTATTCCTGATAACGACAAAATTACTAGGATAACTATAAAAGCTGTTCAAATGTTTGAACATCACTTTTTGCTAATCATGCTAATTGGTGCGTGAAGTATTGATGGTTTTACAGGACATTCATTAAGAAGTAGTTTGTCAAGGTTCATTTCTTTGGTAAATTATTTTGTCTATTTCCATTAATATACATTTATCGGAATTGTTTCAGAGGCAAAATAAAAATTATTAAGTTATTGTATTAAATTAAAAGAAATGTGTGAATGAATTGCTTGTATGTTGGATAGTTTGTTTTCACCTTTTGGCCAAGGAGTGTTCTAGTCTGTGTGTACTTGACACGTCTTGTAGGTAGAATAATCAATGATTGTGGTAGAGATCAGCATATCAGCACCACCAAACACTGCTATACAAACAACTACTTTACAATCGACAACCGTCAGGCAGCAGATGGCCTGTGGCAACAGAACCAAAGATATTGAATTTTATGCTCCATAGTCAGCTTTTACGTAACTGTCAGGTGAAAATCAAACCTGTAATAGGAGTCTGTTAATATTAAATGAATATACAAGATGCAGGTTTATAGCTGCATTATGCGTCAAGTAACAGTGTTACCTATATAATTTGACTTTAATTTTATGAATATTCTACAATATTTGCAGTGTTACATAGGTTATGATTTGGTCTGAAACTCTTTATTTTTATATGACTAAAGAGAAGCCTAGTCTTTCTAATTTGTGATTTCTTGGGAAAATGTTTTTAATTTAAATCATTAGGAGATTTACAATGTGCTGTCTTTTAGGATCAACACATCAGCCTTGGTATTCTTATTGTGGGTACTATTTGAATTAAAGTTTGTGGAGCGTGGTCTTAAATAAAGATTCACTTCCCATGGGCTAACCCTCTACCACTTCCTAATACCTTTTTCCGGATTCTGACATACTGACAGAGGCCTTATAGGTTTTAGCCTAGGTAGAATTCCCCACATGAACTAAACAATGCTCCCAGGTTGTAATTGGAACATATATTTTTAGAAGTTTTTATGATGAATCTATTTGATAATGAATTACAAATACTGCCTTCTGCATGATAGAAAGAAGATATTTTTGATTGGTCTATTACATATATCTTAAACCAATTAATAAGCCTTTTATTAGTATTGAAGTGAGGCATAAAGACGCTTCACAAAGATATACTTTAATTATATTTAATTAAGGTGTTCATCTATATAATCAAAAGGGACCGTCCCTTAATTTGTCATATCTATAACAAATCAAGGAAAACTATAGCACCAGGAAGTGAAAACAGATTTTATTTTGTCTTGAAACACAGTGGGCAATTAAAGTAGGAGCTTCATATTGCTCTGGTTGTCTCATAGCTTTGGTACAAAATCAAGTCTATATGATTGTGATGTCTTTGTATTGCATCATGTAATTGCATGCCCTGTCTTTGTTTTTGGTTGTTGGCAGTCTCATCCAGGTTGATTTGTGTTGGCACTGCATCATTCAAGTGAAATAACCTTAAGTACAGACTAAAGTCCCTATCTAACTAATATCTCGATATTACGCCACAAAATTCATAATAAAGTTTCACTCTTGGTCACAAGGCACGATCTTCTGCCTTTTCCAAAAATTTAATTTCATTTTAAAAATAGTAACTAAGTTTGAAAATGCCTTGACAAAGGCATTGTGTTGATTGCGTGAGATGTGGAGTTTTATCTTCAGTCTAAAGTAAACACTGTGAAAGACTGTAATGAAATCTCAGTCTGCTTGACGACACAGAGTCTTGGTTGAATTCAGACTCAAGTGTTTCTCAAAGCCTTCTGAAAAACGCTGAATTTTGTGTTAATGAACCACTTGAAAGCTATTTGTCTTTCTGATTATAACATACGATTACAGTGTCAAAAACGTTTGCATGAAAATCCAATATTTGTTCTTTTCTCAAATCATCCGACTTGACATTATGGCAAGCTGTCTTATTTGTTATTATGCAATCCTACTGAAGAGGCTGTGTATGTATAATCCACTGACCAGATGGTCTCCAAGGACAAGAATATCATGTAAATGAAATTATTCTCAATTTAAATTGAACTTTTTAATGTTTCTAATGTATTTCTTATTTATTTTAATTTAAAATGTCTATTAATTAAGAAAACATTAGAAATTGTCAAAACATGTTGTTCTTTGTACAATTTTTATTTTATTCAAAATTCCATTTATACATATATGAAAAGATCTACACATTTCTCCCACTCCTCCTCCCCCCAACCCCCTACCCCAAAAAACAGCACGAAAAAGACAAAAACATGACATAAAAGCAAAAGACAGCCAAACTAAACCCCAATACTTTATCGTTTTACACCTTTACTATTTAGTTACTTTAGTCGCCAAAAGATCTTCCAGACTAGAGATTTTATTCCTGATTAACCTGCGACTGTTGTTATGCAATGAACAATTGTAAAGGGAAAAATACTTAATGTCTTTAAAAACATGTAGCAAGTGTGCTATTAAACTGTACATAATTCTTATATACTGTAGGGGTTGGGATTTATTGAACTGATTTGCAACTCAGTTTTTACTTTAATACCCATATGCACTCATTTTCTTACAAGGAATTATTACAAGGAACAGTAGAATTGTTACAAAGCACACCTGTACATATTGTGTCTTAACAAGTTTAATATAAAAGATGAAGTATGTGTATCTTGTGTAAAGTGAGATAACATTAATCAAAAACCAATGCTAAACTACAGGCACATGATAATCACATGATTAGCTCCTTTGAAAACTCACCAATAAAATCACAAAGAGGAGAAAATTTTGAAAGTTAGGCTTACGAGAATTAAAACCTGTAAGCTGAAATTTGAGATTTTGTCCGAGGCACTGCACATTTGACTACTGGCTGCTCTGCCCCCGTCAGCATCAAAATTTTCAAAACTACGTAAAACTTGACGGTCATTGATAGACTGGACAGGGCGGAAATTTGTTCTGATTCGCTTTCTCCCTTTACGTTTGCGCGTATGCGTAGAGCTTGTAGCTGGCTTGTCAAGAACTACTGACCCTCCCGAAGGCTCCGTTTGATTGGCTGTTGTTCCATTATTGGCATTATATGTAGGACCATGATCCATATGATCATGATCCATTTGAAACATGTTCCAGAATTTCTCCAACTGAAATAGAATTTAACAATGAGTTAAGAATTTCTTTTTAAAAATGATGTAAATTTGTTTTCAAAGCATTCTGTTCAGAACAAAGGAGTATCACTGAACCAGTATCTAGGTCACGGGCATTTACTACTGGTGACTCTGAGGGTAGTGGGTTAGATTCTCGGATGGATTTCAACTTGCAAAATGTTGTGAACTAGAATCTCTTCAAACTAAGAAGGTGATCCCAAAATAACGAAAATACAACTCAAGTAATCTGTTTGTGACATCTTTGATTCCTGTCCTGTGTTTGTCAGGGTACATTGTTTGATGTTAGTGTCGTTAAGCGTGGTTTCTTCACTCATTGGCCTGATATGCTGATATATGAGTCGAAAAGCGGTAAGTACGACATAACACTCCATTTAACAAACAAAAAGTATTAATTTTAATTTCCATTTTATTGTTACTTTTATGTCAAACTTGTGAACAAGTTTACTTAACAAATTAAATACCATATCTTATATTATGCTAACCTGTTTCTTGGAGATGGTTTGTGTATCTTCAAAGACTGTCCAGATAACACTCTCAAAGCAGCCAGGAGTCGTCAGTGATCCATTATAACGATAGTAACGACTTCTGTCTCGAGGCAAGAAATACTTCACAGATATCGGCTCTAACTCTACTTCTTTACCGGAGTCTGAAAATGGAGCGATTTGTTTTCATCGATAATATATTAGGAATCTTCTATTTTTGTGGATACATCATTGTAATAAATGTGAAAAGTAATACATTGAAAATTTCTGTGTTCCACTGAAAAGTGAAACTAGAACACAAGTGATGTAATTGCGAGTTAAAAGAAAGTTTTTTCGCAGTCACACTACACTACTTTATTTTGTTGTTTGGGCCTTTACTGTTATGTTCTCTGTCAAAAGCTTAACATTGCTGCTCTAACAGATTTGCTGATTTTTTAAACATAAACCTACAGTTATAAAGAACGACCTAAAATTATTTCATAATACCTACACCATCTGTAGACTGGATTTACAGAAATGTTCAAAACTGGTAGTAAAATAATTTTTTAACAACTTCTTTCCAGGAATTTGGTTATCTTAAAGTTAGAACTGTCGTGCGAATGCAATTTTTGTCCTTTACATTTTGCTGTCCATACCAGAATTCATAGAGAAGGAGTGTTAATACTTACGTGGATCTTCTATATGTTCCAAGGCCTCAATTACCCTTTGCAATTCTGGATTGTCTACATCAGAAATCTAGTGATAAAACCAACAAGGAATGCTTCATTTCTGTATTTTTGCTACTTTTCAAACAAACCTATTCTGTTTAGATTTGTGTTTTATAGTTTCTAATTTAGAAATAGACAGATTTTATGTCTTCAATCTTGTACCCTCAGCATCACCAATCAGCTTTAATACAGCAAGAGATAAAAAAAAGACATATTTTTGATTCTGGCGAAAAATACATTTGACCAATTGTAAATGCAGGATTGTAAATGAGACAGAATATTTTTGTTTATACCCCTCCTGAAAACAAGTAATTTGTGTTTTAATATGTTATGCAACTTGAAGGAAACATTGCTACATTATGAAAGAATTTTGTGCAAAGTAAAAACTGATGCCTGGCACTTATTTCTGTACCTGTTATTTTCCATCAGTTTGTTGGTTTAATTAGACCACTGAATGGCTGTTTAGACAACACATTTCATTCTGATTTCCCACTTTTTCCCATCTAACACTGGCAGCACAACATCATAATTAATAGTGAAACATTCTTTGATAAGTAACAAAATTTGAACTTCATGCATGTCAGAAATGCCTGAAAGCAATTGAAATTTCTTATTGTAAACATTATGACACTGAAGAATATATATACGCTACAAAAACAGACATGATATACAATAATATGATTGTACATGTACATTACTTTCTCCTCAAGAATAAAAAGAAAGACCGATATTATATTGGGCAATAGATGTTATTCAATTTGTAAACACATTATATTTTGTCTAAGTTTTATCCTGATAGAACTTACCCTATAGAAAACACCAAGTACAGCTAACCCCATTGGGTGAGTAATTGCTTCTGCTATTGAGTTGTAACTGTCTGAATCATAATTCACAATGTGGAGCTGAAAGTAAATTGTTTTGAACATTATTTGCCAAATGTCATTTAGAATACACATTACAGCTAAACTAATGCATACATGTAATAATATATCTTTCATGTAACTACAAGAATCATAATTTACAATGTGAAAATGAAAATAAATTGTTTTAAATATTATTCGCTTAATTTCATCAAGAATACATAATACAGCTATAAACTTATAAGACAAACATGTTAATATGAAGTATATGTCATTATTGAAGAGAAATAACATTTTGCTTGCCTTTAATCGATCTATATATGGATATTTGCTAAAAAATAGTTTATGTTGTTCAAGTATGAAATAAGTTAGGATGAATTTGGCTTAAGTTATTGAGGAGTCATCCATGGCAGTGTAAAACCAATGAACAACTGATTACAAAACGAAACACTTGAGTTAACTGGAGACATCATGTGTATCAATAAGAAACAGCATGGTTCAGTGGTTTATGAGGATTTTAGAACAGATAAAGTGGTCAAAGGCAAGTGATAATAACTCAGGACACGAGACAGTGGTGTAAATATGCTAATATCCAACGTGGGCATATGGAATTGTCACCTGTCCACATTACTTGTCAGACATCAGGGAAGTCTGTTTATGGAATAAATTTTACATACATTAACAGCATGTCCTTGGTTTCCAGTGAGAACTCCGAAGAATGAAGGACTCATTTTGGTCTTAATACATGTGTATTTCAGTGATTTATTTTCCCATATTTATCAGAAAAGTGAAATTACTCGTGTTCTTAGTAGGATGCTTAGTAAATGTAACACAACATAGTTATTTAATGTGTTACTGGTATTTACATGTAATGTGTTACCTGTATTTGTTGGGTTACATTTAAAGTTAAGATCAAAATTGCCCTTTAAAGTATAAAAATTTGGCAAAATATGTTATTTCAACTGCTGACTGCTTCTGGAGTTTGGATTACTGCTTGTAATGGAATGGTTAATGATGTTAATACTGACAATGCAAGATATTTCTGTGGTTGAAGTACATAAATGTGAAAACACATGTGAATTATTATGATGTTTCCCTCGGAACGGCTGGGAAAATAAGGAATAACAGGAACTAATATATCATGCAATTCCAGAAAAGCCCAATTATGTCATAACTCTGTCAGTTCTAATGCTCACCTATTTCATCTCCATTACTTCCAGAGATGAAACAATCACAGAACTACATCCTGTCACGCCACAGGGATTTATTTGGAATTGGTATTGCGCTATGGTTTTGTTGCCAACACACTAGTACAGGCATGAAATTAGTGAAGACCCCAAGTCATTGATGTAGACCATGCTCAATTTGTGTGACGTCTGCATTATTCTGAACTGTTGACAGGTACATAGCTTGGCTTTCCTGTACCTTTAATACTCTGTCACATAGTTGGAGTAATTTCCCACCACAACTTCATAATTACATGATATTAATTTTGATGTAGATGTATTCCTATTGAGTGAGATTTGTTTGTTTGTATGGTTGGCGTTTAATGCCATACATAAGGTGATTTCACTCATCAAATTGTGTCCCCGTCCCCCACCCCGCTCTTACACCACAAGATTAAACCACAAGACACAGGAACAGAAGGGCTTCTTGTCCCGTTAATAGCACCACAAGGACTAACGGAGCAGAAAGCTCCCATCCAACACCTACAAGGGTAACAATTCGCCATAGAAGACAAAGTTAAATTAGAATAAAATATAATGCATATCAAGCTCATGGTTTGTGTCTCCTCTTTTTTATGGCTCATGGGGGAAGCTATCTATCTACATGCCTAGCCTGTACTAAAATAATGAGCCTGGAATTCTCTCTCGTAATGTGTGATTTGTAACTCAATTGGGATCACCAAATAAACCCCAAGATATTTAATTTACCCTCTATTAAATCTCCATGACTCTGCTGTCCCCACCTTATTTATCTCCCTAATTCCCTGTGGTATAATTTATATTCACCCTCATATACCTGCTGTCAATATTAAAATGGTATGAATTGGTATCCCCAAAACTGTAATACTAACAGCTTTGGTAATCTACAATGATTTATCATGGCTGAATGATTAATAACGGTTACCTAATAATTCATTATGAGCTTTCCATGTAAATGTTTTGTGTTTTTAAACAGAAAAAAGTTCAAATGGATTTTTTTTATTGTTGTTTTACTCTGATTATGAAACTGCTTGTAAATATAATATTTGGACTATTTCAGTATAGAAAGTAAATACACATTATCATAAAATAAATGTAGCTGCTGTTTTGTTATTTGTATTCATTCATTAGCAAACTGTTCCATAAGTCTTAATCAATTAGTTTGAAAACAAACAAGATAAATTATTAATATTATTCCGTTTCATGCATCACGGCCATTGTGCAAAAATATATTAATCGTTTTTTGTATGTGACTATTCCCCGATACATGACTTAATGCAATGCTAACATACATTTAGTTATGATTCTTACTGTAAATTGTCTGATATATCAATGTTGTTTTAAAACTGTGCCAAGCAAATATATTATGTGATTTTTTGCCTCTGAAAGAAGACAAACTGTTCTCATTTATTAAATTTATTTATTGAAACTTGACAGCCGTATGTGTTGTGCTGGACACGACCTCAAGATCTGTCTATATTGTTTTAAAGTTTTGAACAGAATTTTTGTTTTTGTCTATAAACCAGCACACCTCAGGATAATAAATCCAGCAAGCAGCTCAAACATTTTATAGTGTGTGACAGCCAACTCTACCTTTATGATCAAATGCTCCATTTATTACATACCACTTCACAATACAGGGGCTAATAAATATTCTGCTTTCATGGTATCCTTGCATTCTTCAAACATGATAGATTCAAATCTTTTCAAGGGTGAAATGGTTATGCATCCTAACTTTTATGTTAGTGACATAGACAGTTTATAGTTTGCTATGAGTTTTGGGGCCAACCTCATGTCAGATATAAGCACTGTTAACATAACTTTCATTTTGGAATCTGTGAAAAAAGTAAACTGAGCCATATTACTTTTTTCCCACATGTTTCCATTCTCCTCATCTGTGTTTAAATTTTGATTGAATTTGCCATTTTGTTGGATTTACTCAATGCTACTGATCACATTTCAAAACCGGTATACTTAAAGAACAAAATATTTGAAAATTCCCATGAAATAGAACTGTACCTCAAGGGGGAACGCTTGGTCATCCACTGTATGCTCAGATCCCATTTCAGTTGAACTGCCCCAATGGAAGTGAAACTGTGCAGATTTATAAACCTTTGTCAAGCCAGCACCAGTGATGAAAAATTTACCATCTAGGCTGACTTTAACTAGGAAAAAAAACTTCAATGTTTTATTTTGCACAATTAATTCTTTCATAATAGTTGGAAATAAAAGGAATAAACTGTAGATGGAAAGGCTATGATTATTGATCATTTGAAATTTGGTGCCTTACTCCATTTTTCCCAAAAGCATCTCAAATGCAACCCATCTTTATTTAACTTAAATAGTTTCAAAATGTTTTTAGAATATAAAGGGCAGTATCTAGAGCCATTTAAGTTACGCAAAACTTATGGGCTCCCAAACTAATGTCAATATATTACTATTTTCATAAATTCCTGTTAAAATCAAGCTAAAAGCGGATTCAGAACCCTGATTATGGTCTAAAGAATTAGGGATAGGAACCTGGGAAATTTTTGTAGAAACTGCCCTGATATACATGTATTTACCTAATTAATTACAAAATAACATGAAGTATCTTTAAATTCAGGAAAATAACCACAGTGTGCATTTATGAATTAAGCAAATATGTTTGTTTTTTGTTCTCTGGATCATGACACACATGTACAGGAAAAATAAATAAATGGAATTCTTGTACTGATTTCTTGTACCTGTATGTCCATTGTTTGAAGCAACCATTCTACTCCCAGGAAGTGGTGGATCATACCAGATGTTGAGATCTCTCAGGCTGGGATCAAACTTTGTTTCATTACGTACAATATTAATAGGGGATTGTCTCTTCCCATCACAATTCATATCAGGGTACAGACTGGCCCAACTTTGAGGTCCTAAAATTAGAGTTTGTTAAATTTTGATTTTTCTGAAAGAGTTCCCTGCTCAACAAATTCAGTGGTTGCATAACAGAAGGCATTTATTTACATAATTGTTTTTATTACAAAACAAGTTTTTGTTACAGTGTCACCTGTCATTCAATATCCCCCTGGCTTAGTCACTTCTTTGAAAAATAGTCATACTTTCTTTCCTGAACATGGGAGGTACATTTTCCATAAGAACCAAATACTGTCAGTGTAGTTTTATAGTGTTAGAGCAGATTGCAGCCTTATTATTGAAATTCCCTTGGGTAAACAACTGGCAATTAGTCAATCGTGGTACTATGCATTTGTTGATGGTTGGAGAGAGAAACCTATGCTCAATGGGATAGATATCTTTACAAGTCAAGTCAAATGCCTCCACGAAGTTCTCTCATCATGCTGAGTCTTGCAGTGAATGCGTACCCCATTGCAAACAAACTAAATGGACATTTGGAACTCTAAATAAAATAAAAGGGAAAAAATGTAACCATAATCATACCTTGAGCTCCTTCGTAACTCCAGTGCTTTGTTTTTTTCTTTCTCCTTTCCGCTATAAAAATAGAGGGCAAAAAAAAGGGTGGATTTACAAAGTTTGAAAATCACTTGGTACAGCTTCATTTTGTCTTGGTTTATGTAATTATATAATGTTCAGGGATAAAATAAAAAAAAGTTGCATACACTTTATACAATACAAAAAAAATTATTTTTTACTGTGTAGGTTTGACACAGCCTTAAACTAAATCAAAGCCTAAGTGAAGTAGACAGGAAATATCAAATGGCTTAGCATTGAGTTGACAGGATTATTCAATAAACACATGGGTTGTTTAACATGTAGGAATGGAACAGATGTTTTAAATACAACTTGTGTGGATTCTTTATTAAAAATTATAAACTCTACAAGCTTTTAAATCTGTGTTATACTTCATTTTGAGATGGCCTGTGCCTCTTTTTCTTATTTTTATATCCAGGTTGATGTACATATAACCTTGTAGATAGAGACATGTCATTCTCCTCAGTATTAAACAATGGTTCATTATAAAGCCGTTTAAAAAATATTCGAGCTCATATTGGATTACCGCTGTGAATGCTAGAAAAAGGACAAATTTGCTGTAAATACAGTGTGAAGTCGTTTGGATTAGAATTCTTATTTCATTTATATCTCAGAGAAATTTATACAACTTAATACCTTGATCTCAGATCCTTTTTTACTGAAGTGAAATGTAGGAGGTAGGGCGGAGAAAGCTTCCTAGTATCCTAGGTACAATGTACTCTCATAGCTTTATGGCCACACAAAGTTACTCTATTGTTGTGTCTTACTTGGTTTTGCTGTCTTAATTGTTATTGGGTGTGGCCAGTGACATCCAGAGTGGTTCCCTTCACCCATTTGAGTGAAATAATCTTAAGTACAGCTTAAACCAACAAACAAATCAATGTTAATCTCATGCCATTACTGTAAAATTTTGACTGATCCAAATGAGAGGCAGGCTTGCCTATGTTGGTGTTAGAGCTACCTAACTGTCATAAAGAATTCTTATTTGTTTGATTTGGATAATAATTAGATTTTCAAATTACCAGAAACTTTGAAACTTCTCCAGACTCTACGATTATTGAGAGGTTGAACTGGACGGAAGTTATCCACCATTTTAACTCGCACATTTTTACCACTGTGCCCAACTCCTACAGGTGTGGGGTCACTTGTCCCGACAGGTAATTCACTTCCAGTAATCGCTGGTTTGCCATGGCTAACATGGTCCACATTTGTATGGGTTTCTTCTCCATTATCCTCATTTGGTAAAAGAATATCTCGGAACATTTCCATCTGAATGTGATTAAAGAAAAAATACAATAATAAACATGATTAATAATACACTAAGCAAGCTTAATTTCTTCATTTTTCCATTGTGCATGAACTTCTACCTAAAGAAAAGTAAATGTTTATAAAGTTTTGTAGGATACTCCATTTAAATATGACATACACCCACGAAAAGGGTTTTGTTTTTGGTAGAGAGAGGGGGGAGGGGGGAGTATGATTTTGCTAGGAATATATGCTTCTTTTCAAATGCATATTTCAATGTG
>JARFOD010117353.1:0-14864 GCA_031763545.1 Mopalia muscosa | reverse complement strand
ATCTCTTGTATTAAGTTTCAAGAAAATATTTAGAAATTTATGAGTGTGAAGTTTCTTTTTTGACTGAGTATATTTAAGTTTGATAGTAAATTTGTATATTGGACATAACTTAATACACAGTTGGTCTGCTTAGTAAATATGAACAGCCTTTGAAAAAAACCCACAACTTTCGCCTTAAAGAAGTACTGAAACTGCGTCGGTATTCAGATTAATTGATTGATCGGTGTTTTACGCCACATTTAGCGGTATTTCAGCTACGCTGTGGCGTGATCATATATACACTCTTAGAAAAAAATGGTTCTATGGGGAATTAATAAGGGTTCTTCAGCCTTTGGCTGGGGAGGAACCCTTTATAGGTCTGTATAGAACCTTTTTGCATTGGTTTTATAAATAACCGTTTCAAAACGGTAATATATTGAACTATAAAGGGTTCCATACCGCTTTTCTTCAAAAATTACTATATCGAACTATTGTAATATTTCTTACTAATTACTTCCTTATTTCCATACTTACTTATTTCCTTACTTCCGTATTAGCTACTCACTACTTATTTTTTCACTCATTTATTTCCTACTTAATTATTCATGATCTACTGATTTCTTACGTATTGCTTTAATATATTAAATATTTCTTTATTTCTGTTTATTTATTTTTTATATTCCTAATTACGTGTAACTTATTTCAAGTTTTCTTTTTTCTTATCAGTTATTTACTAATTTTTTTTATAACTTTCTACTTATTTACTTACTTTGCCGGTTTGTTGGGCAACAACAAGAACCGTATGATTAAGATTTTAGTCCAATAAATCCTTTATAGGCTCTTCTGATGTGCAGCCGACTCTCTTTTGCATTTGCAGCAACTCTATAAATAAAATACATGTAATATATTTTCAGTCCTGGAAACTGTCTGCATGTTTTACTGGTTTAATGAAAGTTTAAACTACTTCAAATTCACTAGTCAATTATAAAATTACTTTTTTTTACTTTTTTATATCAATGAAGTAAATTTATTTGTATTCAATTGTTATAGTTCACATTTTAATGGATCGATTACAACTATAAGTACTTTACGTTATGTAGGGTCCAATATTCGTCCATAACGTCATGGACCGAAATGACGAAAGTCAGAATTAAACACGATTCCACAATAGTTAGTGACTTTCTGTGTAATCGGCATAATAACATATGATGCCGTTATTGATACTGTCCGTTATTGATGGTATCACCCCTAGGAAAGGGGTCAATCAAAATTAAAATGGGTGATACGTAATAAATTTTGCTACATAACTGTAAGAAAACTTTGGCCTCTTTCCTTTAGACTACTCGAAGCTTGTTTACATATAAGGTGCGTGAAGATGGTCTTTTTTGTTCAAAGTAGATAAACAGCAGATGACTTAATCAAGCATAAGGCTTCGCTCAACCGTCACATGACAACAGTGTCCGAGTTTGTTCCTCACCAAATTTTCGTGCAACGTCTCTGAATATACTCAGATAATGAAAATAATAAACTACTCGTGTTATATCATCTCGAACGTTAACCTACAACGTGTACTAAGGTCACATTCAAATATTTTTACATAATGTACGTGAAAATGTTTAAAATGCTCCTATTATTTTGACAAATAAATAGCTAATCAATCAGACTAAACGATGGTTTGAAAATTATCTTCATTCGAATACCAACTAACCCTTTTATCGTAATGGTTCCATATAGAACCATAACAAGGCTTCGGAGTGGAAACAGTTCTATATAGAACTATACTCGTTTCTGAAGAACCCTCAAAGAACCATTATTTCTAAGAGTGTACCGGTATAGCCAAACTCTTTTCTCCTAGTTACTTTGTTTAAGGATAAAGTTCAACCACACTGAATTATTGGCAGTAAACATAAAAATATAAACAAATATACAGGACTTGCATTTGTTTTGACTTTCTTGTCCCTTTTTTATTTAATTTTTATAAAATATGTCAAAATATCAAAGATTTCATTTTATATCTAAATTTGCAAGCATCGTGTATGATATGTTGTTTTTTTTTGTTTTTTTTTACAATTATTGGCGAATAAGAATATCGAGTTTTTCGTTTTGGCGAGCCACCATCCATATGTGTTTTCTTGCCCGCCCAACCAACTTCGACCCAAGAGACTTGCTTGTTAATTGATTTGGACAGAGGGGTTCAATCTTCTCGATGTTAATGTAGACGTGTTGTTCAGACTGAAACGTTTTAACATTGTGACCTGGAAGGACGAGCCCCTGGACCAGATGGTTTTTTATGTTTTGTTTGACTGTCCGATTTATTGTTTCGTTTGATTTGCTTTTTTTGTAACCGTTTACGTTGATATAGCAGTTTTGCGGTGGTGTAGCGGGTTTGATTTGTCTTGCGTTTACGTAAAAGGTAAAAGGGTGTTCTTCCACAGCTGGACACGTAGGAAAGGTCTGGGCCTAAAAAAACACAGTAACTAACTGTCTTTGTGACGTTGGCGTACGACTGGACTTGGACTTCTGAGATAGAGGCAGTTCGCCATGCCTGTAGAGAACAAATGTTCTTTTCCGACTTTATTACTTGTATTTGCTTTTATTTTATAAAATGATTACATTCTTTGGGGAGGCCATGTGAGACTCGTAGCAGTTACAGCATTTTACTGCTTTGTTGCAGTCGAAGCCCTTTTTCAGAGCCACGAAAGCATACCAAACCACTTCTAGGCCTACACTGTTCTTACGGTGTCTGAACTTCTGATACTGGAAGCCCCTTTTGGGGTTGGGGATGAAGGCATCCACCCTCATCCTGTAAGGGCCAATGTACATGTGGTCTGCAGAGGCGGGCTAAGAGGGTTTTATGGGTGGTATACACAAATAGGAAACGAAATAATATTTCTGCTCTGTTGGGGAGGGATTGTTCCCCGGCAGAACCAAGAAATATATTCAGGGCATGTATGTAAAGCCACTCCACAGGTGACACTGATGCCCTCAAGCTATTAACAAAAGTCGTTGTTCTCTTTTAACGTGCTGGCAGGTGTTAGTTTCATTTTGTGACCTAGGCAAAGCTTTGGCTAGGCGTCAGCCATTTACATAGTCAATGAGCATTTGACGGATCGTGTCATTATCAGCAACTAGCGGTCATTGGCCTGTCAATCGATTGCTGAATAACACTGTTCAGTTCTCTGCGGTTTTCTATTCACAAGTTTACATATTTTTAAATCTGAAAGGAATGCCATAAGTTATTAACTTTCTGAGCTTTCTTATAACTCTTCCGTAACTGTGTATCCCGTATGCCACATATCTTCACATCTTTTACCGTGTGAAGGCCGTTGTTCAAGTACCAATATGGATTGATTAATGTCTATTTAATTTAAAGTGCATTTGCAATCTAAGTAATTTCCGATTTAAGGTGATATTTCATGAGATAATTTAATTATTAAAAACCTGCGCGTAGTTGATGATGGCCGGTCCAATGCCCTATATAACCAGACCAAGGAAGTGTGTAGATGTGTGTTGAAGCTGACCGACTGTTTTAAAGGGATAATATATCCACCAAATTGTTGCAGCTCTCGGCTATTTTGATATGTCATCGGTTGCTGGGACTCCTTAGTAAGACAGAACTATGTATTGATTCATTTTCCCTGCCTAGCCTGGTAGACAGGGTTGCCGACGGTGTGTTGTTGTCGGTAACTTAAACAAGCTTTATTGTTTTCAAGTGCAGGAATCAAAATCCATTTCTAGTAATATTAGTGAGTCAAAATTTGTATAAATATATAAATAAAAATAGTTTATGTATGGGTGACTTTATAGTAACAGTGTAAGGTACTTAGTGCGTTGACCTTTGTCGACGGTTCCAAGCAAGTATAGGATTACAAGCACTTTTAAAACATCCTAAAAAACGACGTTTAACCTGAAGGCATACAAAGTTCAGTGGCTTCTATACTTTAACAAAAGGAATACAAAAACCTCACAACTTTTTAAACGCAGTAAAATAAAGCTGTTTACATTCTGCATGGCCGCCCAATATATTAACTTGACGTTATTGACTTCGTTAATTGCATGTCCATTATTCAAAATATCAAACCATTTGTTGACATATGGACAAAGTTAGATGAACAGAAAGAGTAATTCTAAAAACGACAATCCCCGCTGGGTATTCCTTTCAAAGCAATTCAATGCCGACAGATAAACTTAGCTATTGATTTGAATAGAGCACTACACCAGAATCTATATAAAATAAATGTAAAAAAGATGAAACTGCTTAGTTCCATTCTTTTTTTCTTAACTTCGTATTCAAAGGTGTTACCACTAATGACACAAACTTTCGGAAGACTAAATGTATGTTTAGCACCGAAAAGATGCTGTCGTTTGAGAAAGGATATACAAGAAATCAATATGGAATCAGAGCGGATTGTATTAGAGCTGCTTTCTGTAGTATTCAATTCCATCTGTTTATATTTATACATTTCTCCAGGTTATCTTCCTTTGCTACTTTCTCAAAGACATTATGAAAGTAATATTTCATTTCCTTTTGTAACCTTCAAGTACCATCCAGCTTTTCAACGTCAGCTCCAACTTTGTGATAAACCCACACCATCTCATTCTTACCAACAAGAAGCTTCGATGTAAAGGTGCGAAGTTGCTATGAGAAGGAACGAATTTGTGATGTGAAGTTTCAATGCGAAGTTGCTTAGCGAAATTGCGATGGAGAGAATCGAAGTTATGATGCGAAGGGTCAAAGCTTAGATAGGAAGAAGCAAAGTTGCCATGCATAGAAGCGAAACGGCTTTCTAGTCAACCTATGCATGGTTATGTGGTATCAGCTAAACACAGGAGCAAAGAAGTCTTTGAAGTTGGTTAAAATCAATTTGAATAACTTCTTTGCTCCTGTGTTTAACTGTTACGACACACAATTGCATAGGTTGACTAGAAAGCAAAATCTCCCCATATGATCAACCGTATTATGATATTTAAGTTTGGCAAACATTTTCGGTGATTACTGACATCGTGGTAAATTATATATAAAATTATTTACAACGCGTCTGCACTTTATTTTGACTTGAATATGACAAAAGAAAGAATTTGTGTATAAGAAATGTCCTTGTCCTTGGACTGAAAGAAACCGTCTTTATTCCATGAACGTTATTTGAAGGAAGTGAATAGTTCGGGTGTATCCGTCATTCTGTGGCCACATTTACATATATATTCAAGTTCCAGTAAAGAATACAAATTACATTTACGACTGCCATATTTTAATTGTACAAACAAAGGCAAATTCATTGTGCTGTAATAACCCAGCTGGCTATTAAAAATCGTGAAGACCAAATCTCAGGATTCAAAAGTAATAAATTTGTATTGATAAATAACAGCCAATAATAATAATAATTTCATAATAAACTGTGTCCAAATAACTTATATGCAATTGTATTAGTAAAGTCAATTGTATTATGCTGTGAATTTCCAATCTGTTATATACATGTAATAATAAAGAAATAAATTACATGTATTATTTTAAATGTGGCATAAATAAATAAATATGATTAAAATAGGTTGCCAGTGTGGTGGGAGACCGATGGTAGCCTTGTCTGACGTTATTTAGTACAAAATCAGAAAGATTTAGTAAAAGTATGTACCTTTTGAATAGCTGTTACCTGTAAGTCAGAACAAGCTAGGTCTGCCATTGGTAGCCAATGACGTTGTATTTATAAACTTTTGGCGGTCACGTGATGTGGGCCACTGAAGCAGACGAACTATATTTGAGACGTGAAAATGACATTTTCTCTCTTAATACGTAAATTCAGAGGGAGCTCTGAATTTTAAAAGGGAGCGTTTTTCTTCTACTTTCTAAATATATGCTTCTTTTGACCTTTAACACATAAAAACAAGGACCGCTCCCATCACGAAAGCACCCAAACCGGGTGAGAAATCACCATTCATATTACGCGCCCTAGCAAAGAAAGTCCTGGGAGGGTAGGTGACTTATTAATTAGAAATAAAATATAAAGGGACTTCAATAATGTCCGCTACAATTATGATTAAATTCCGTAAATGTTTATCTTCTGATTGGTACTAAAATTACTCTTCAAAAAGTGAAAATTTATCAGGAAAAATTCGTAAACTTATATGAAAATTTGGCAAAAATAGCGATGAAGCAGACGAACGAAGAGAGACGTACAAGAAAATAGTCCCTCACTTCATTCATAACAGGCCGGCTTCAGTACATGAATATTACCATAAACTTACTTAATATTACAAAAGTACAATGTTAAAGAGCAATTAATATAGTTAAACACAGCAAATATAACGTTTTTACAAGAAAATTACCAGTAAAATGACACTGCGTAATTGGGTCACTGTCATAACAAACATGGCGGCCATTTAGCGATGATCCACAGTTTCAAGCATTTTAAAAGCAGACTATGGCTAATTGTAGAAGGTAGGTGCAATTTAATACGACATAACTTGCTACAGAGTAGTAAAAACCTCCCCCCTTCCCTAGAAATTTGGATTTAGGCCCCCAGGTTCTGTTTTATAGCTGAAATAAATGTTTGAATGGACTTTGCAGCCAGGTCAATTTTGCAGACAAAGTTGTCACCGTCAAACGGTCATTACATTCCCCCCAACTTAATTTTCAATACTCTGTAGAAAATCTGTCTATCATTAATGAGATGAAAATATCACTATTTTTACAGTTAACTGAATTTGTCCTAACACTTAACTTTACTCTGACTCTGACTCTGTTCTTCGGACAACTTGCCTGGTGACAGAGCAATTTCAACAAGGCTCTGATAGTTGTAAAGCCTCATCTTACAAACAACAGGTGTAGGATCATCAGATTTAGACAGTTTAATCATCCCTGTCCCAGGCAAGGCTAACATATTGTATTTGTCCAGAAGATGCTGACGAGATAATCCCAAAGAACCGGATAATGATGTTTCTAACTGAAAGGCTGCTTGTTCCCAATGCAGTTTCTTGATATCTGGGGACATCTGCTTCCATCCTTTTGGTGGCCAAACCAGCACTAGTCCACTCGTTTCAAGTAAAACCACCCCTTCCTCGTCCCATTCTCGCCGTGCTGCTGGAAATAAAGGCATACACTCATAACAGAGAAGGTCTCTAGCCGTAGCATTTGATGAACTTAAGGTGTCAAGGTCGGGAGATGGTTGTTCAATGATTGGAGTTGACGAGGGCGGTGTCTGAACATAAGGCAGTAGGAACATCTGGTGATTGCGAAATATTAGAAGGTGGGATGATGATAATAGGTGTTGAGAAAGTCACATGGTTGGAATTTGAAGCAGATTTGTTGGAGTTGATTTTAGTTTTCTTAATACTGGATTTTGCAACAGATGGTGAATTTTTGGTGGAATTTTCAGATGTCAGTAGAGGTTTCTTGAGACATGGCAGAGGGCTTCTTAGAACAAAATCTACATCAGATGTCTTGGTTGCCATGGGGAATGATGAATCAAGGTTTATCAAAGTAGGTTCCACAATCGAGGTGTCATCTTCAGAAATCTTGACAACTGGTTCAGGAATAGGTTCTGAAAGGATTACCTCAGATGATGAAAAATCCATGTCGTCTGCTGTACGTACCGGGTCTAGTAAATTAGATACAATCATGGCCTCATGGAGCAGGTCCATAGATGGTGTAACATGGTTTTTCTGTGGTAAATCTGCCTCCAGATGGTGATTGTCTGGGATCTCAGGAATTGACAAATTCTTCACAGTCTTGCTCATTGCAACCACCTTACTTGCTACCCGTTTTCTGGTTGGCGAAAAACTGGGTGGACGCCAGCGTCTCACTTCTTTAATAAACGATTTGTTTACCCCAAACTCTTTGCTGATAGCAGTTAGGATGATCTGGCTTGATGTTATTGCCCCTTCATTATGAGGTCTAACTTCCGACTTTGTTGTACTCGGCATCCTTCTCATTACTGCCTGTAATGCCCTGGCATCAGTATATAAAGTGGAGGAAAATATTACCTCAAACAATGTCTCTTCGTCATCTTTCAACAAAGCTTTGATATGAGGAGCATCAATCTGTAGATCCATCAGTTTCAGGTTAACATGAAACTCGGGGTGAGATGGGGAATACTCAGATCTCCCTCTTTTAGGCGGTGGAGAATAGCTGTAATCTGGCACAAATGAGGCTTCTGCATCTGGCGTTTGCTGCAACCTTCTGATGACTTGCCATCCCTCCTCCCATTCTTTCAGGGATCTGCGGGAAATTCGCTTTTTGGCAAATACCCGCATCACTTCTCTTGCTGCCACTGAATTTTCGGACCCATACCTTGCTGGTCTCACTATCCTCGCATAGTCCTCGGGATGTGAGGTAAACCAAATACCATTTGGTTCCAGGAACATGTCCTTAGAACAGCACCTGACTTCATTTTGGTGTCTCTTCTCAGCATGAGATCGCAGATCAACCATTCGACGGAAGCTACTTTCTTCGTCACAATATGGGCAAACAACCTCTAATCTTCGGTGTGGGTTAGCACTCAGATGATATTTTAACGCCTTTTTGGTGGAGAACGTTGCAGGACATAACCAGCAGGAATGGAGCAATGGAGGAATGGAAGACATTCTGTAAAAGAAAAGCAGAATAACACATACCATTCATTAAGTTGTTCAGCCACAATAAGGGTTCAAAATTGTTTGAAAGGTCGGACAAGGCACCAAGATCCACCCAATGGAGTTCATCACAAAGTTTGTCGTTTTTTTTTCTTTTTGGAAATTCACAACAGCTACAGTACAAGGTCTCTATATTAGGTTACACAGCCAGTTTCCAGTCCTGGCTTAAATTTTCCCCATGCCAACAGGGAAGTAATTGGTGAATCCATTATAAGGGGTGATCAGTCCCTCAGTTGGAAATTCACGATGAGCGCTCAAATATATCCAGTACACCTACTGGGAACCACAACAAAACATCAACTTGGCATGAATTTCAATGCAGTCTTCATCTAGGACATTCCTTCTGTCCTATGCTGCAATCAGGATAACCTCTTGCCCTTTACTAGAGAGTTACATGTACACTAGCATCACACTTTCCTTCAATGAACATAGAATGGTACCATCTAGGTGGGTTCCTACCACGATAAAGCATCAATCTGTCAATATGACCAACTTTAGGGTGTTGTCTTGGAGATTTCTTCACTAATAAATGCACATCACCAATCTTCTTAACTGCCACAAAAGGTCCTTCCCATCTTGAAGTAAATTTTTGGCAAACTCCTGGCTTTCTTGCTGAGTTATGTAACCACACGGGTTGTCCCACCTTTAGGAGCTTTTTCTGCGAGTAGAGGTCGTAATGTTTCTTCTGATAATCAGAATGTTGCTGTAGGGATTGACGAGCAACAGTGTGTGCCTCCACTAAGGCATCTTGAAGTTTGTCTATGTAAATGTCAACATTAATTTCTTCATCATCTTCCATTGGTCTCTCTATCATTGCTTGCATTGGCAAAGTTATTTGCCTTCCAAGCATCATCACATTGGGAGACTTACCTGAGCTGACATGTCTGGCTGATCTGTATGCCATCATAACTTGGGGAAGAAACTCATCCCATTGATTTTGCTGTCGTCTACAGTACATAGTCAGCATTGTCCCCACTGTGCGATTAACCCGCTCTACCATGCCATTGGCTTGAGGTCTATAACCTGTTGTCCGAGTCTTATCCATCTGTAATAATTGGCACAAATTCAAGAAAAGTTTGGACTCAAAGTTTCTTCCTTGATCAGAATGAATCTGCAGTGGGGTCCCAAACCTACAAATGAATTCATTGACAAGACTTCTCGCCACTGTTTCTGCCTCTTGATTTGGCATAGGAACTGCTTCCGTCCATTTGGTGAAACAATCGGTCATAACAAGAATATCCAATGCCACTCGTTCCATTGGTTCTCCTACCAAATATTGAATCATTGGGGCATGTCTATTTCCATTCACTGTCTTACGAGATGAACAGCTATCACAAGTTCTGCAGTACTTTCCGACATCCTTTTTCATTGCCGGCCAGTAAAAAGACTCTTTAATCTTCTGGAGTGTTTTATCTACACCTAGATGTCCTGTTGTCGGAATATCATGATATTGATGTAGAACTGACTTGCGTAAACTCCCGGGAACAATTAGTTGAAGCTTAATTTTTCCTGAATCTGACCCCCACAATCTATATAACTGCCCAGATTTAATTTGGAGTCTGTCCCAATGTCTCCACAAGGTCTTCAGAATTGATGATTTACTCGAAATTTCATTCCAATCTGGTTTGACATTTTCTTCAACTGCAACCAACAGTGGGCCAATATCTTTATCCTTCATCTGTTCTAATCTAACATCTTCAAAGGACCATCCGATAAGCTGTTGCTGGGACGCTTGTGATGTGTTCTGCGCAGTATTCTGCTGCCTTGTTATTGCTCTGCAGGTTTGCTCCACTTTTATTTGGTCTGAACCGGATATAATTTCGTCTTCATCCGATAGATCATTGTTATTTTCTTGTCTGTAACATGCTTTGCGAGGATCGCTGGAGAGGGCATCAGCGTTTTGGTGTTTTCTTCCTGCTCGATGAGTAACTTCTAAATCGAAAGTCTCTATCTGCTGCAACCAACGTGCAACTTGCCCAGTTGGATTTTTCAAACTCCGCATCCAGCTAACTGCTGCATTATCTGTCCTGAGAAGCACTATTTGGCCATATAAATATGGGTAAAAGTGTTTTGAAGCAACCACAAGTGCTAGTAACTCTTTTCAGGTTACACAATATGCCCTTTCTTCCTTGCTCATCGATTTACTCATATAAGCAATGACCTTTTCCTTTTCGTCTTGGATTTGAGACAAGACTGCTCCAACTGCCTTGTCACTGGCATCTGTATCGAGAATGAATTGTATTCCAGGTATGAGAGAATAGGTGGTGATGATAAGGCTTGTTTTAAATGATCAATTGCTTCTTCACACTCTGTGGTCCACTTGAAATTTACGTTTTTCTCAGTTAACTTATGAAGTGGTCGAGCTATATCTGCAAAGCCTTGTACAAACTTCCGATAGTAGGAGCACAGTCCGAGGAAACTTCGCATTTGCTTTGGTGTCCTAGGAGCTGGCCAGTTCTTGATTGCTTCTGTTTTCGCAGGGTCTGTCTGTATTCCATCTTCAGAGACTATGTGTCCTAAAAATATTACTGTTCTTTGAAAGAAAACACACTTTGAAGGCTTTAACTTTAGATTGGCATCGTTCAGTCTTTGTAGAACATGCCGAAGTCTCAAGATTCCTTCTTGTACATCTTTAGCAGGTACTATGATGTCATCTATATATAAAAGACATTCCTCCCACTGCAAACCTCTTAACACATCCTCCATCAGTCGTTCAAAAGAAGATGGTGCATTAACCAATCCAAACGGCATCACTGTGAATTGATACAACCCATGATTACTAGAGAATGCTGTTTTGGGCTTGTCTTCAGAAGCCATTGCAATTTGCCAAAATCCTGAATTCAAATCCTTAGAACTGAACCAAACAAAACCGGACAGGGCATCCAGGCATTCATCAACCCGAGGTAGAGGATAAGCATCTTTTACTGTGACTTCATTGAGTTTCCTGTAATCAACACAAAACCTAGTAGATCCATCTTTCTTTGTACAAAGGACAATTGGCGACGACCAGGCGCTAGTGGATGGTTCGATAACTCCTCTCTCTTTCATAGTCTTTATTTCTTCCCTTTCTATGTCTCGCTTTCCCAAGGGAAGACGTCTTGGATGTTGTCGAATAGGCTTGGCAAAGCCTGTATTTATAGTATGCTGTATCCGGCTTGTTTTACCAAGGTCGGCTGATGTTTTTGCAAAAACCATTTGAAAATCAATCAGAAGCATCGCAAGTGACCTCTTTTCTTCGTCTTTCAGATGAGTAATACTTCTTTCCCAAAGAGGTTGTAGGAAATCTGGAAGATCCGAAATTGGGTCAACTACCTCTGTCTTAACCTGTATAGTTCGGCATATGGTGGTCTGTTGTTGGTCATAGTAGGACTGGCAGGTACCTATTCTCATTTGAGTTGATAGCACGACTTCAGTCTCTTGTAAATTAGCAATCTTTAATCTCAGAGGTTTAACTTGTGTATCTATAATACCAGAGACTAGTCGTCCTTTTTTTTCTCGATAGAGATTATCAGACGGCTCTATGAGTCCCGCTGGTGCCAGATGTTCTACTCCGGTCATGTTAACTGCTATCCAAGTAGTTGATTGTGGAGGAATAACAACAGTGCTTCGTACTTGTACATTACAGGTCATTTGTGCTTCTCCACCAACCAAACACTATAAGTCACCCGCTTTTGTTCTCAACTTCATCCACTTGTAATCAATATTGAGTGCATGGGTAAGCAGGAAATCTTGTCCTAATATTCCCTCAGTAGTAATTTCTGATACTAACATTTCTTGTTCAAATGTGATTTCTCCAAACCCCAAACAAAAACTTCCATATCCATGAATTGTTAACCGGTTACCATCAGCACCCAAACTATTTTTGTTCCATTGTTTTAGATAGGGCCTCTCTGTTGTCTTGATGTTCTGGAAAATAATACTAGAAAGAAGTGTTATTGTAGATCCACTGTCTATTAGCATATTAATTCTAGTGCTTAATCCCTTTAACTCACATAAAACAAATAAACCATTATCCCAACATTCAATTTCTCTAAGATGACCAATTCTTGTTGTTACTCTGGATGTCATCTCTTCCCCTATAAAATTCTTCTGATGGCTGTAGTTAGGCCTTGTATCTTCCGTTAACCCCCGACCTACAGGGCCAACGACTTCCCGTTTCCCTGGACAGAGACCTCTACTTCATTTTGATTTATTCCTCTCGTTGGACACTCTCTGTAGAAATGATCTGGCGAGTCGCAGATAAAGCAAGTATAATTCTCTTGTCTTCTCCTCCCGCCTGATCTTGTGCTAGTCCCTTCTAGTTGTTCAAGACGTCTTACTAAATCTCTTATTGTATGATCCATCCCTCTTCCTCCATTACACTTGTCGAACCTAGGCTTGGAGGTATTTGGCAATGTTTTTGCTCGAACCATTGGCCTGCTTCTTTCTTTTGTTGCTCCAACAATAGCCTCATACCGTTCTATTACTTCAACTGCACTGGCAATATTTTGACAATTTCTGTCTATACATCTACATTTCATCTCCAAAGAGACAGATTTGTATAGTTGGTTTAAAGCTAAAGCTTCCTGAGCTCGCCCATCAAGCATAGGATAGGCCTTCTGAGCCATCTGTCTAAGGTCATCACCCAGAGCAGCTATGGATTCTTCAGGGTTACGTCTCCTTGCTTCCAATCTAGAGAGCCATTTGTTTTGTTGTCTGCTACTCCCAAACCGTTGTTCTAGCCTGGTACTAAGAAGCTCAAAATTTCTTTTCTCTTCAGAAGGTAATCCAATGTAGAATGTCCTTGCAGGCCCACATAGACTAGCTGCCAATGCAAGTGCTCACTCTTTAAATGACCATCCACCAAGTTCAGCACAGTCTTGAAAATGAGACCTATATTCTTCCCAGTCTTCCCTTCCATCATATGCTTCGGGTTTCATTCTGAGATGAGAGCTGCGATTAGGGCCCCTTGGTTGAAATCGTTGATCACCACCGTTGTCACCTTGGCCCTGGCGTCCATATTGTAGACCATCTTCTTGTGTTTCCCATATATCCGAGTCGTAATCTTCATTATCCACATTATTCTCATTTATTTCATCAATAAAGTCTTCTCAAACCGTTGTTGCAATTATTTTTCTAGGCTTAATTGTTATTTCAGGATCTGGGCTTTCTGCCATTTTCAAAATGTATTGTCAGTATTCTTATTTGTTTAACTTCTTTTTCTTATATTTTTTTTTTTCGTCTTTTTCTTTGTTTTCTTATTTTCCACCACACCGGAAAGCTTAGTTGTTGTAGTAAGTAGGCTGTAAGGCTCGTATCACTGGATGCTATTGGTTTTAAGCATCCCACTTCTGACACCAATGTAATAACCCAGCTGGCTTTTGAAAATCAGGAAGACCAAATCTCAGGATTCAAAAATAATAAATTTGTATTGATAAATAACAGCCAATAATAATAATAATTTCATAATAAACTGTGTCCAAATAACTTATATACAATTGTTTAAGTAAAGTCATTTGTATTATGCTGTGAATTTTCAATCTGTGTTATACATGTAATAATAAAGAAATAAGTTACGTGTATTATTTTAAATGTGGCATAAATAAATAAATATGACCAAATAGGTTACCAGTGTGGTGGGAGACTGATGGTAGCCTTGTCTGACATTATTTAGTACAAAATCAGAAAGATTGAGTAAAAGTATGTACCTTTTGAATAGCTGTTACCTGTAAGTCAGGACAAGCCAAGTCTGCCATTGGTAGCCAATTATATAACGTTGTATTTATAAACTTTTGGCGGTCACGTGATGCGGGCCACTGAAGCAGACGAACTATATTTGAGACGTGAAAAATGACATTTTCTCTCTTAATACATAAATTCAGAAGAATCTCTGAATTTGAAAAGGGAGAGTTTTTCTTCAACTTTCTAAATATACATTCTTTTGACCTTTAACACATAAAAACAAGGACCACTCCCTTCACGAAAGCTTACAAACCGGGTGAGAAACCACCATTCATATTACGCGCCATTGCAAAGAAAGTCCTGGGAGGGTAGGTGACTTATTAATTAGAAATAAAATATAAAAGGACTTCAATAATGTCAGCTACAATTATGATTAAATTCCGTACAAGTTTATCTTCTGATTGGAACTAAAATTACTCTTCAAAAAGTTAAAATATTGTCAGGAAAAATTCGTAAACTTACATGAAAATTTGGCAAAAATAGCGATGAAGCAGACGAACGAAGAGAGACGTACAAGAAAATAGTCCCTCACTTCATTC
>JARFOD010117342.1:0-14865 GCA_031763545.1 Mopalia muscosa | reverse complement strand
CCGTCTTTCCTCCAGCTGGATCAAACTGGGAAACTTTTGAAATGGGATGTCTTCTTTAGCCATAAAGTATGAAAGATCTATCAGCTTCCCAACCCTGATCTTGCTGTCCATAAGCAAACAATTTACCTGAAAAAGACAGCTTGACAAAAAATATTTTTTTAAAGACATAAACCCTCAATAAAGAAATATAAGAAATACAAAAAAAATAAAAATAATAATAGCTACTTACTATACATTGAGTCAATATTATGCAGTGAATATGAATCAATCTTATTTTTTCAGTGATTTATTGCATTAGGAGTAAAATTTCACGAAAATGATAAGCATACTTCCTACTTTTATTCTTTAAGAAAGAAAAAAAAAAAAATGAAGCCCGGCTACTTCTATCAACGCGCAGAACACTTTATGTCTTGTGACCCTATTTTAATATCCGCCATTTTAACGGACAGTTGCCGAGTTGAACTTTTCCGAGAGTAAATAGTTTGTGGTCTCAGGCTAGATGTATTATTTTTTTTACAGCGTAGTAAGATTCGTCCAGAATTAGGATGTCAGAGGTGGCACCCATTACACCTACACGCTGTAATTCGGGCAAAGCTTTTATAGATTTTATAGAGAGTAATGATCTCGAAATTGGGACTTAGGGAAGAGATTTTTACAAAAGATATTCCGTAAAGTGTTTTGAAAAAAAATGGCGAAAGGGGGATGACATATGGGTCGGTAATGACCATGAGCAAAGGTTTGTGACAGGTTTCTAATGCGTGGGCAAAGGTTTTCTTAAATTTGTCATAAATCCATCGGGAATCAACATGCGATTACTAAGAAGTGGGATTTGCTTTTATCAAATTTATATAAACTATTTTTAGGTTGCTCAGTTGTTAAATTCACAATTTCTAGACACAAGTGAAATATTGATTAACAGTGACCTAAATCTACCATGGTAGCAGGTATAAATGTTACATATTGACGAGTGTGTGGGTATGCAGACCGTGTTACATCTGTCAAGGTCGTTCAGTGGTACAAACACTTATGTGTATCGACCAGACCCCTAGTAGAGTTGGATTTGGCATTACAGATTGACATCTTGTCGCCAGGAAAAGGCTTCAAAAGAATTATAGCTAGCCACAAGGTACTTGGTGAGGTCTAACCGTGATTTACTTTGATTAACGTTTCCTATCGACTTCTTACAGCTCTTGTGTCCACCTTGAGTACGGATAAGTGATTATCCCATGTTATCAGTAAAATGACCCAGCAATGGACAGCCGTATTTCAGGGTATATACCATACATTCATATACCAAACAAATTTGGAGGAATTGTAAGAAATTCCCCAATGTGATTGCTTCGATGTCAATTCAGACCTAACTCAATACAGACACGAAACTAAAGGTTAGGGTGACCTCAGTTGTACCTTAACCATTAGCTATGGTTATTGTCGACAAATACGACGTTTTGAAAATCGGATGAGGGCACTGTAATAACATCTCGAATTGTTGTCGGTACTTTTTACCACTATGAAGTTTCTCTACATAACATGCAACAGAATGTCTACATTTATTGAAAAGTGCTATAATGTGGCCATTAAACTAACTTCCGGTTACGTAGAAGATATTACATGAGAGCAATATTTCAATTATATGACAACGGATTGTCCACTTTACACTGTTCTTGTCTCATCAGGGTGGAAAACCGGTAAGAAACCTCGTAAAAACCATCCCGGCGATTGCCGGAGCCTCATCGTGCGAATTACCCATCGACGACAGACGGACTCGATCCCGTGAACAGTACTTTGGGGAAGGATTAGTACGTGGAAACGCTACCACTAAACCAGGGGCCTGGATATATTAAAGGTAGTGTGTATCAATGTGTTATGTATTGAAATGGGATCAGTTATTATTCTTTTTACACGTTTTCCAAGTCAGATAGTGATAATCTTATTCCGTCACGCTAATCCCCAGATTAAATGTTTTTATGTTTGAGAACTTGCACCGGAGTGATTTGGTTTTTTTGCTGAAGTATGAAAATATTTAAAATCATAAGCTGGGTGCACGGTTTATTGGGAAAGAAAGAACGAAAAATGAGATTTTGTTGCTGTTCACCTGGTAGATAATAACAATGGCATCATTTTCACTGAATTGTTGAGATCCATTTTAAAATAATAACATAATTCGACTGGTGACTTTCTTAATTCCGTATATCTGTGTTTGCAGCAGTGCAATTTACATTGGAATTACCAATTTAAGCCATCCAGTCGAAGAGTGCAGGGCCATGGCAGGGTCAAAGTTTATAGAGCAATAACAAATGTGTGACCATTGAGCATTAATCATCAATTTGAGCGGTCACCGAAAATGGAGTGAAGTACATGGTGTGACTTACACGCCCTAATAACACCGGACTTGTCAAAGAGCAAATGGTTCACCTGAATCAAATCCTCCACCCCCACCCCAGACGAAGGGTTGTTGACATTTTTATACTGCTTTTTAAGTTAGTATATTTCAAAATATAACTCCTAAATTGAGCAGAATGCGTTGTGTCACAAACTACACTTAACTGAACGGTAAATGATGTCATGAAACTCGATAGTTGTACTTAGGAGGTTGACTTATTGACGATTGTCTGACAAGAAGACAGACCCTGTTACATCTATCGAAGCCGTTCAGTGATAGAAACATGCCTGTGTATCGACCGGAACTCTAGTAGAACTGATCGTTTTGGCCTTTAAAACGGACATCTTGTCGGTGGGAATAGGATACATTAGAACAACAATAAGTCTCTGTATACTCTTAACGATCTAGACCCGGATTTATTTTGATTCAATGTCTCTGTCGACTTGTTGAAGCTGTCTGGTCTACCAGACCACGGTTTCGTGATTTTTCCCTAAAATAGCAATACAGTTATCACAAAAAGGAAGTGACAGACAATGCATGTCGTGTTTCTGTCAATAGACTTTGAATTCAAAAGTGAACAAATACGATAGGAAGTACCTATAGTTCCTCAATCTGATGTCAGAATGTTGGGGCATCGAGTATGTGAAACAGATATTTAACTTCTATTTCACTGTCTTCTATCGTTATTTTACGTAGACATGATTTTTTGGTATCAATTGTGTATTGATTTTGGTTAACAGAAACAGCAATGTAGCCTGCTAGACAATGTTCAGTCTGGCGGACTATCTCACATGTACAAATGCGTGGCTTACATATTCTAGACAATATTTCATTGGTTACACTTTGATTATTATTTATAAGAACGGGATGTAAACGATGAGTTAAAAATTAATGTCAATTTCCCGTTTGTGTCTATAAATACCATTTTCCTAGTGACTTATTGCAGAATTGCGTGATCAACAGTGCTTTTCTCCTCTTAAGAAGCATTTTTTTCTGTTTGAAGTTGTTAAATAAAAAGCCTCATTTAATTCGTAAAAAAATGCAAGATTATATTAAACTCCTTTATGAAGTGTCATACAGAGGAGGGGTATTAAAAAACTTAAAATCTACATATTCTTATATTTTACATGTATACAATGCCTTAAAATGACGACCGTAATATAATAACATAAAGACAAGTTTGTATTTTAATTCTTAATATTATTTTCTATAAAAGGAAAGTAATCGCTCCCGAATTTTAAATAATAGTTCAAGTTAAAAAAAAAAAAAAAATTGGTACTTAATGTGATGCATTTGTTATGTGTTTTTGTAAACTCGCATCACACCCCGTGACTTACAGATTTAACTGAATGTTATAAAACTCTTCACAATAGTGTCTTGACGCTGTTGTTTTCCACTTGGGAAAAGATTCAGAGAATAAGCTACCATGAATATATGGGTGAATCGAAAAAGAAACCCAATTGTTAAGACCGTCTTATCTGTTCTGGTATATAAATAGATATAACCATGTTGACGATGGTTCAAGGCCGGCAATAAACCAAGATATTCACCGTGCGTTATTATGTAGTTCTACGATACTAATATGTTATATACATGGTAAACTATGGTAAAAAAGAACAAAATTAACTGTATTTACTATGACAAGTTGTACTACGTTTTCATAGGGACTGTAACGACAAAGGACTTACAATTCACTGGTATCAACGTCAGCTATTAGCTTAAAAGAGTAGAGGAACGGAAATATGTAAAGCGGTAATTAAACACCCTTTCTAACTATTAAAAATACTGCTAGTAAAGTGTTCTGTACCAGAACTCGTTTACCACTATAGAATTTAAATATTGGTTATGTACATTAAATATATGCTGGCATTTAATTTGGCCATTTTTCAGTCATATAGTCTAGCAGTTTTCTTTCGTCTTAAAGGTGACATTTGTTGTCATACACATGTCTAATTAATGCAAATGATTAGCTGAAACTAGTCGTGGTATTAGTAATGTTTTAATTAACATAATTCTTCGACCTCAGTCATTTTCAAGAATCTTCTTATTTGTTTCTTGTGTCGTTTTGGAACTGTCCGTCGAGAAGAATTCCGGGTTTTTAGAAATGATAAGTCTATAGTTATAGGATATTCCGACTACTCTCGGTGATTGACTAGGCTATAACGATACAAAGATTCAGGATAATAACAATACATAATTCATGAGATCTGGTAGCATTTGCGAGCGTGGAATTGCCGATTATTGATCATATATAAATAACAAGAAATAATACAGGCTAAAATTTGTACATTGCGTGCTAGTATGAAGTATTAAAGAGACAATATTTGACAGAGACAAGCCGTTAATTAGGGGAAGCTCAATCTGTTTGTAAAGCTAAATTGTTGATCAAAGGTATGACAGATGAATGCTTCACTGTCCAGCTTGTCTTTGATGGCGTGAGTTCAGCAACCCGCTAAAGATGGATATAATTGCTATGATCATTCTTTTATAATGTTTTTGGCTTTCATCATCCATCAATTGTTTTGATTCGTTACCCATATTCATGTAGAAGTTTTGATTTGATATCATTTTGAATATCGGGAAATATAATTAAAATTGTTTAAAATTTTTAAAATCGACACACTACACGCGAGTATTTTGTGTTAATGACAAATAACATTTCACTGAATATAATAAGGATAAAACATTCTTATCTATAAACTTGGGTTGAGGAATGCGAGTTGAAACTGGGCGCAAAGGAAATTATTAATATTTTACATCGGCTGACGAATATAGAACAGATACTTTTCATACTAAATTTTATTTACCTATTAAAAGAGGTATTGATGAATTCAAAATTAAACGACATTGTGATAAAATTCAAATGTATAGCATGATACACACGCGTTAATGGCAATAATTATTATCGATAATTGAGTTTTATCTGCAATAAATTTGAGAGATACACAGCCTGGTAGTGATGGCTATAATTACTACAATTATTTGTGCTAATGATATTTTTCTTCTGTTATTCAACATCTGTTTTGGTTTGTATTAATGTATGATTTTTAATTTTGAAATTCCATCATTTAAATTGTGTCTTCATCCACACAAAATGGGTTTATTATCATTGTACAGACCCCGGGGAATAGTACAATCAATGACGGGATTACAAATGGATTGTTGGAAATTATTAAGATCAGCACACAGCATTAGAGTATGTTCCGTTAATTGTAGGTTATATTCCATGGAATTATTCAAGTTTAGGCCATGATATATGGCCCCCAACCAAGTACCTATCTCCCATATTTGTTTGGATCATTTGCTGAAAGCTGAACCAGACACAAAAAAAACTTAATATTTAACATGGGATGATAAATAGATAAGAAAGATTTAAGATATGTTTTCTTTTTCCACACAGATGTGATTTATCTGTTTACAATTATCTGAATAAATAACAATCAACCCTTAAAGTCATGTTGAGGATTTTAAAATGTTAGCTTTGTGTTAAAACTGAGATGTATTGGAAGATAGGCACGCGTAAATAACACTTATCTCACCGGTATTTACTTTGATAGACAAATTATACTGAAAACCTGACAACACAAATATATTTACGCTAAGGTGTCTAACCTCATTGCTGATGTTTCGCCAAAACTAGATTGGATAACCTGCTAGGCAGTGATACAGGCGGAATTGCCTATTTAACCCATAACACAACCATCATGGTCTGGACTGCCGTCTCGTCTAGACCCACAAACTTTCCCAGCAGAACACACGTTTTATCTCTGTTTCCAGCTGACATTATCCCTGACCTTCAATGTCCAGTTCTTTCAGCTGACAATTTTCCCATCGACCATCTTTAGACACGCATTGGCTGGACACTTGGATTAAATCGGCCACACTTGAATAACACGATTACGCGACTCTACAGAACCACAAATGTTTGACTGAAAATATACCTTAGCTGCCTTAGAAATCCCACCGAAATACAGCGCCTTAGGGTCAAGTCATTAGTCAGAAAAAAACTAATGAAAACATTAAAACACACAAACAACAAACGCTTTAAGCCTGTTAACAGTGATTCACATATCTTTATTAGAGAAAAGATTGTCTTAATCAGAATAAACAATCAGTAACCAACAACTTTCAACAAACCACACTGCTTTATTCGTTATACTGAATCCTTTGATAAATACGTTATGGGTTCGGTGAAAATGGTGTACAGCCAAAGTGTAATGGCGCAGAAGTCAGCCGAATCTCATGCAATTAATCGGCCTTCAAATAGTGGATCAGACCAATTGAACCCAGTTAATCTAAAACGTATTGAGCTAATTCTATTAAAAATCTATCACATTCGTCTAAAGTAACTTATGCTAACAGAGTTCATCAATGCAAAATATCACAATTTCGAGACACAATTCAAAGAATAAAATACACACCATTTATCTTATTATCATATATGAAATCCCACTAAAGTATTAAGGCATATGTACATTTTCCCATCACCTCTGCCGCTCAGTTCTATCGGCTGACATGAATACAATAACCTACAAAAACCAACATTAACCAAAAGAGCATATGTATTAGGGGTCAAGAAAGTTGATTTTACTCAGTGACCGATTTATTATCTTTTAAGATGAAGAAAGGTCTCGAACAATAAACTGAATGTGATAGTTTATGGTAAATCACACAAACTATAATACACAAACTAGAGCAAACATCTCGCTTGTCTTCAACTGTATTAAAGAAGACTCTCATACTTCGCTAAGCTGGAGGGTGAATGGTCTTTGGAATGGATATCATTGTTTTAAGTAACGTGACATACCGACGAGATTGTCTGGTGGATGTCTTGGTGTTACACCTATCAAGGTCATTCAGCGGTAATTATTCTAAACGAATCGACCAGAACATATGTGAAACTGGTCGTTCCTACCATTAACATTGACGTCTTGTCGCCAGGAAGAGGCTGAATGGGAATTACAGGTATAATCCATTTGTTAAATCTTAGCCGGCGATCAGGTCATTGGTGACGCCGAAAGGTGATTTATTTTTATTAACTATTCCTCCCAAATGGCTGAAGCTGTCGTGTCGGGTTTAGTACATTACTCCACACTTTCAATAAAATAATCCATTACCAGAATGTCGTGTTTCTTGCTGAGGATTTCCAATATGAAAGGATTTTACCAGAATTCTGAGATGTCTTTCTGTGGTTTTGCAAATGCTCCCCGGCAACGTAAGTAGGTTATCATAAACAAGAATGAGAGGAAGTTCGCACAGCATTTAGCCCACACAACATGTTTATACTCATTTCCCCAGTAAATAAAAAGGGTCTCATTTTCTTACAAAAAATTTACATGACTATTGTGTCTCTCCAACTTAAGACATGTATACTAATACATATTATAACTTAGATAATATAGATAGATACGTAATATAGATAAAGATATGAGCAACACGTTGATGGCCAAATTGACATAAAAATGCATTAAAATGTGAATTCTGTATGATAACAAAAAAAGAAGAAAGAAAATTCCAAATCAACCGTTTAAATCTAGAATCTGCCAAGCTTTGAAGTGTCTGGAATAGGCATTTAACAATAAGCTATCAATTAAGTTCACATATGATATCACTAAGACTTCATCCCAATATATGGCAAAGACCACTATAGAAACCTAGTCTGTTGTTATAATCCCTGCACTTAAAAAAATATTGCAAATTGGACCCCTTCAAGGTCCTTTAGTCACGGCTCTGTTGGAACCCTATTCTCTTCTGTAAAGAACCCTCACAGCAAATGTTTCAAGCATATACATGGGTGTATCTCTTTTTATATCAAAGAACCGTTTTTGTTGTATTGTTGTTACGGTTCGACACAGAACCATCCTGGTTCCCTATAAAACCATCCTCTTTTCTAAAGCACCATTAAATTCGATATAAAAACATTCTCTTTTCTAAAGCACCATTATTTATAACAGTGTAGTTAAGTTAAAGACTTTATTATATGTTCATTGGAAAGGTAAAGTAAAAGGATAACAATCAACTGTTTGTTATTTCACTGTCCTAAAATCGGAATGTTAAATCTCTAATGTGACGTAAATCAATGGCAGCGTTTTGTTATCTGACATTTTCAAGTGTGTCTGGTATAGAAAAACTACCGTGTTGCATCATTAACACCATTCAGCTGTACAAAAACGTCTGTTTCGACCTGGTCAGAGTTATTATAGTCCTTTTTTTCATAAAGACTGACGTCTTGTCGCCAAGACAGGCTCCAAGAGAAAAACAGCTACCCGTTTGAATAATCTTGAAGAACTGTGATAGGTCAACTCTTTCATCGGCTTGTTACAGGTGTCGTGGATTTAAGACCTATAGTTATATCCACGTTATAACGTCATATAGTTATATCAATTGAATCGAATCATGGTTGTTTAAAGCCATTGGATTACAACATGAAATGATTTTACAGTAACTTTCCGGAATTTTTGAATGTGATTTATTGACGTACACAATGTATTTTGTGGCTTGGCTCTTGGGCGGATATTGCAAAACAGATCATCACGACATCAGGGTTTACTTTAGCTGCCATCCACTTTTATTTCCATAGGTTTTGAGACCTTTGTCTGTGTTCGTTATTTTAGAAACAATCTTCGATAAGAAATATTGTGTACATCAATAGTGAGAGGACATGGAGTCTGATGTACAGTTAGTAGGTAGATATGTTCGCTTTAACCACATATAGGATGGAAATCATTGGTATGGATAACTTCTTAGTTTAGTGGACACTACGCTTCGATCTCATTCCAGGGATCGGCATCAAGTATTACCACATGTCTCCATTTATCAGTCAATCATGCGTTTCTTAAGACAACTATATATTGTTTAATATATCTCGACGTTTCATCTCTATAAAAGGACTCGACAGAATGTCCATATTTATCAAATTAAATCTGAAAATATAAGTCATTTTCAGGTTACTAATTATGTCAAAATCTGACTTTCTAGACTACATTGAAATAATGACGAGAGATGATCATCAATCATCACATTAGTCCATGTGAGACCACACTAATATTAATAATCATTAGCATCCAAGTTCATGAACACCAATACGCAGGGTAATATGGTGAATGGATGGTGTATCCTCTCGAGTGAATGCAGTCCAGTGTTACCATGGTTACCCTGGAAAGCTGGTCCCCCAAGACGTCTTCCTAAAGCAGTCATTGGATTAACCAAAGGAATTTGGGAGTTTTAAAGGTTTAGGACACAACTTATTTATCTGCAATGATGGGGTTTTTATAGTACAAAAGAGCAACCAAAAAAAAAAAAAAAATGGAAAAACGCAAAACAATATGTATGTGCCAACAGTATGTTGATGTAATTTCAAGGTTGTAAAATCCATCTGTCTGATGCTATAGGATACTGTAAATATATTGATTGGCAGTATCGAATTTCGAATTCCAGTTTAAAAGGGAATGAGATTTATTTGTATTAAGTCCTCAACTTTTATGCCATGAAGCGGTTGTTTCCCACTTGGCCAATGAAAAGAAATCTAACGGTTGAGAATGAGTTTTTCTATTCTGGATTGAATTACACAGGCACTCACTGTTATTTTCTTGCTTTTTTCACCGAATAGAAAATAACTTTTTTTTACCACGGTGCGTTGTTGACTTGTCTCATTATAATTACACATAATGTTAATACTATTGTAAGACTATTTAATTTCAAACATTCATTTGTTGTGTGTTTTGATGATACCTAGCCTCTGTCTTATGTTCAAATCAATGATTTAAAGACAGAGGAACAGAACTGTTTATTTTACACATATATGTGACTAAACAAAATACATTGTTTGTTTATTGAAATCAACACCTTAAATGAGTTCCTGCGTAGAAAACAGGCAATTAACATTAAGTTGTGTAAACATTATCCCTGTTGGATAAGACTGTTAATTCCAAGCGCTAGCTTGTCTAGATTTGACAAATAAGCACTCGATAATAGATTAAGTCAGTCAGTAAATTCCGGGTGTAGAGCTTCATTAATCTAAAGAAACACTTAATGAAATTAATCAAATACTTCACAGTCCAGACTTGACAGGATTGAACACCTCCTGATAGCAATATCTTTCTTTTGAAGTTTTATAGGACGGTGAGACGTCGATATCAAATCCCTATACGGACAACAGACCACATTCCATCATTACATCGAAGTGCTTTCAATCACTTATTTGCTAACAAAATGCTGCCCTATAAACATTCGCAATTCAATACAAGTTCAAAGACAACAGTTACAAATTGAGAAATCGAAAAGGAGTGATATGCCAGATTGCTTTAATGTTAGTGATGTTAGCACTGTTGATCAGAATCAATTTCTATTGCACAACCGTGTTTTGTTTTATAATTGACTTTCTTCAAGATCAATGTTAATAAATGCCACATATTTCTACTGAAGTTGGAATTCACCGAACAAGACTTGTTCTAAGTCAAAATCCGCTTGGTTGGAGGTGAGATTATCGTACACACTTGATAGATATAGTCCTTTGTCTCTGTTAAGTTGTGGATTCAGAGACAATGGACTATGGTGTTGCAAATTCAAATCTTGTGGCCAAGAAGAGACTTTAAAAGATTTATAATCTGCCATTTGTCAGACCTTGGCTAGCTGTCAGGTCCTCGGTGATTTGAAACTGTGATTTATTTTGATTAACTCTTTGCATGGGCGTGTTAAAGCTATCGTGTCCACCTGACCTAGGGTTTATTAAATTATCGCACATTGTCAATAAAGTATTTCACGGGAAGTTTTTGAAATTAATCAATATAACTTCACGATGTACGGGAAATAGGTTTGGGCTTGAAACTATGGAAAGACATTAAAATAAAAGTTAACGCGAATTCAGTTATACTTTAGCGACAAGCTAAGTTTATTTTACAGAGGAAAACAGATGTTTTCCTGCGCTTATCTTTTGTAAAGGATCTTCGATGAGAAATATAGAATACTATAAACACTTCAATAGATACCATCCAGACTGACCTACAGTCTTTGAAAAAGAATTAATCCCTAAACCCTTCTCCACATGCACTCCTCTAAAATATATAGCAGTTAACCAAACGTTTGTTAAGACATTGAAATAAATATATCTCAATCATCGATCATGAATTCTTTACAGTCAGCGATAAACTGGAGCATACTTTAACGTGTTGGCAAATATGCAACTTTGAACATCGGACAAGGGCAGTGTAACAACATACCAAACGATAGATTTCGATGTTTCACCACTGTAAAATAACTCGGCATGGCGTTTTGACATAAAGGTTTCCAGATAATGACAGACATTATTTTGTGTAACTGTTTCCGTCTCGTTGTTCCGGCTTTCGTGTCCCTTATATCTAAGTTAATCAATTGTTGTTAACGATGTCAATAAAAAAGTCCAAAGAAGGTAACCAACAGTGATATGTTGTGTTTCGGACCAGTTTAATTGAATTTCAATGTAAAGAATGTTACAGTTTCAGAAATTCAGTTACGTAAGGCATTTTTTATTTATTTTTTAATTTTTTTTTTATGTACTTTATTTTCCACCGAGAAAAATCAGGAACATAACTTTGTTACATATCATTTTAAACATGAATACATACACACATTCATATACAGATATGGATTGACTAAAAGTCAATATATCAAGTCTGTAATTCCACAATAATTCTATGTATAATTCGGTACTGAAACCATTGTAGTTTTGTATTTTTGCAAATCACGAAAGGTAGTACATTATATAGCTTCCATTTTTCCTGTTGCACAGAATCCCATTTGAATTGACTTTTCGGAATCTGTACATCTGGGAGCAGTACGTGGTACATAGCTTTACAGCCCCTGTTATATTTCAATAATATTTTCAGTCGTTTTGGTAAATCTAGATTGGTTTTAATGAGTGATAAGGTGTTTGTGACATGCCGACGTATGTAGCTTTTAATCACGCTGCTAATACCTAAGTATACCAAAAAGTTTGTTTTAATTCTGAAGGTGTCAGTGAAAGTCTGGAACTTCATAACATTGCCATGGCTATCTATTAAGTCTGCTACATAGTGTATACCTTTTTCATACCAGTTCTTGTAAAATACTGGTTTATTATTAATAAGAAAATCATCATTCTGCCATATGTTGGTATAGAACACATCATAAATACTTTGATGTTTATATCGAGCATTAACCCGTTTCCACGACTCTAGAACATTTGTCCAGAACTGGTCTGTACATCTTTGTATGACCTGGTCTAGAAAATGATCCCCTCGATTAATTAGGTCTGACATACTGGCAACAATATTCTCAAAAATGATTTTATATTGAGAGTCAAACAATATAATCAGTCTTATTCAAGAGGCTTTAATAGCTGTAATAAACATTCTATATTAATCATCTCCAATCCTCCGTCACTATATGTCTGTACAACAATATATCTTTTCACTTTATCTGGTTTGGTTTGCCAAATAAACTGAAAAAGTATCCTTTCTAACTGTTTTATGCATAGTTTATTTGAATTTGGTAAAGACAAAAATACATAATTTAATTTATTTATAATAAGTGCTTTTAGTATTGTAATCCTTCCTGAAGACGTTAAAAATCTTTTTGACCATTGTTTTAAGTCTAGTTTGGTTTCAATCATAATTGATGTGTATCATGGACTTAACTTTTACAGAGAAAATAATACCTAGATGTGTAAAGTTTGATTGGTTCCAGTCTAATTTGTATCTATGATTAAACTTTTCTCCAGCAGAATTTTATGCATCCAATCCATACCGACTTGGTTTTTTGATAGATTCATTTTGAGTCCTGATATATGTGCAAAATAATCTAATACATGCAGTGACTGTTTTAGTGAAGATTCTGTTCCATCTAAGAGCAGACAAGCATCGTCAGCATACTGGGAAATTTTAAAGTCATTTCCCCAAATTTTAATTCCTTTAATGTGAGGGTTCCTTTTAATTAAAATTGCTATGATTTGTGCACATAGCAAAAAAATGTAAGGCAAGACGGACGACAACCATGTATTTTCATTTGGCCGAGAACAACAGGCATGATGAGCTTCGACACAAGACAGAAAGAAGGCAGGGCGGTTTTGCCTCGGGTTCAGCTAGTCGACAACGGGAGAAAGACGCTGAGCTGTTCACTGATCCCCAGCCCAGTATACCATTAAGCTTAGCGCAGAAAAAAAGCCTTAAATGAGTACTGATATGGACAGTGTTATATCCCCATTCATGCCAACACCTGTTAAATTAAGCTGCCCTGTCCATTTTGAACTGCATTTATTTGTGTATTGATTTTTACGTTTTTCAGGATATTTGACCAGACATTTCAGGTCGTATTCTCGTCCAGGCATTCACACTGCCGTTATTTTATACTTATATACTTCTTCCTTGATTTTAGTGCTCCCTTAAAATAATTTGGTACAAACCTGTACGGTAATAATTCTGCCTGATAGAAAAATTCAGAGAAGAACTTGACAAGGATATGATGTGAGAAAGTCACACCCGCAGTCATCTGCCGAGCGGACCTCACACTCGACACTGTCTCAAAGATAAAGAGAAGTTAATGTGAACATTAACATGTGCATTCAGTGTTTCAGGTAGTTTCGAGCGTATATATATTTTAAATAAATGAAGAAAGAAAAATTAGATATATATATAATTTATTATAATAATATAAAAAATATGTACTTTTGTTACTAAGACAAAATCACCGTACAGTTCGCTCTCGTATACCCTCATCAGGAGCCAACGATTTTTTACATAATAGTTTTATGTAGTGTGACAACTAACTGTGTAGTTGGATCATATATAGACATCCGGTCTAGTTTGATCAAGAGTTTCTGGAGTATTTTCCCCGTTTATACCTATTCCTTATGGCATTTGAGTTAACATGGGGAATGGTTAACCGACATATGGGTCAGTCCCAATAATGCCCCTCTATTAATACAGTATCTTTATAATACCCTGGTTTTGAATGAAATGTGGTGATATTTTCAAGTGGTCTAACATCACCAGCATTTGAGTAATTCGCTCGAGCGTCTTTACCCGTTTATCGGGATTTAGTGACACAACGTTCTATATTTCCGAATTTGAGTATCCTCGTTAAATAAGTTGAATAGTGTCAACTTTCATAGAAACTTTGCTTAATAGTGCAGTTTCTGTTGAGGTGAGTGGTTTCTCTACAAATAAAAGCTTTGAAGCAGGATCTATGGAGAGCCTATTTTTCTCTGGAGATATTAGGATGTCTCCCTCGGCTCATGTTCTCTCGCCAATGCATTTGAACCCTTGGCGGATAACTCAGGTATAATGGGACTCTGCTTTCAAGCAATTGATTGGATGCGTAGGATGTTCTACGCATCCAATCAGATGTTATGCTATTAGAATACTTGGCTAGTGAATTTGGCGGCGAATGTAACTGTAAACCGCGGGAGTTAGGTAGAACGTCGATCGTTTTATCCGCCAGATGGCGTAACTGAAACTCTCATTGTACAT
>JARFOD010117332.1:0-14866 GCA_031763545.1 Mopalia muscosa | reverse complement strand
AGGCCATACACTTTTGATATAAGCTTATTGCAGTGGTTCAAAATAGCCTAGCGCAGACCTCGGACAGAACAGTTTTTGCTTCATGTGAAAAGCTCAGACTTGTTAACTTGCAATTTTGTAAACCTCTTCAGTGCATAGTATTATAACCAGGCTCTCATTCTGGTTATCACAAATAATTTCTAAGATCCCAAATGATAATAAGACAACAAGACAACAGGACCATCTTTCCAAGTTAAATCATGTATATTACATGATGTTATTTAAGTCATTTCAGTATTCAGTATAAACAAGCAGATTTGTACAGTTTACCTGCACTATTCATTGTAAGCGTTTTAGGGTAGAGTTCTTAATGATAAGCCCCTTCTACCAGCTCTATCTACCAGTTCTTAATGGTAAGCATTTATTGAGTTTAGTTTATATACATGTTATGTTGCTAGTATAAACAAAGACTAACTTATTCAGACATGCCTGCAATCAGCAGTATACTTGTTCAGTAATTAAACAGTAGATGACTAAATTGTCTAAGGACTTTGTATGATGCCAGCTGTGTCTCTCTATAGACACATGCCCTGTCATGTTATTAACCATTTTAACTCAAATGTGTCTCAAATGTCTTCTTGAGTGTCTCAAAAACACTGAGACATGCCTCTGGCTAACAATATGCTTCAGTCTATTTAAAGTCATCCCTTGAATATCAAAAAATTACATTAATGATAACTACTAGGGGCTTTTAAAAGCCATAACTCAAAGAAGGGTCTAAAATAGTAATTTTGCTTCACTTTTTAAGTACTGGTAACTGGGTGTCCATTTTTTTTACCGTTTCCCCATGATGATGTCCTGCATGTTAAAGTTTCTTAAAAAAAGTTACATGTCCTAATGAGGCATTTCTTTAATTCAGGGTGTCCAAACTTCCAAATGATGGGTGGACACCCTTTTGTGTAAACCTGGTTTTGTAACAGCTTCATGGACATTTGACCCATATACGCATACTCTTGAAACTGTTTAGCTGAGCCCTGGGATTTGACCGAATAAGCAGCAAGAAAACAAAGGCAATATAATATTTCTTAAAAATCGCTGGAAAAAAGGACATAGCACTTACTTAGGGCTTAGGCAGACACCCGTCCAGATGGATGCCCTGAAGTGAACAATGGCCTCATTTGGACACCCCCATTTCAATAAACTTTAACTTGCAGGAGATAGGAAAACTGTCAAAAGTGGACACCCAGTTATTTGACCAGTGAAGCAAAATGACCATTTTGGGCACCCTACTTTAGATTTCTGGCTAGGCCCCTGGCTCTTACTCTCCCAAACTACACACAAATCCTTTATACATGTATGCAGTATAAGATCTATGAAATCCATAACACATACACATAAAATAATTTTATTTTATTTTGTTGACATCTATTTTTATAGAGCTCAAACCCTTACCAACAATTAGTATAGCCAATAGGTAGTCTATTATGAAATAGAGGAGTTCGATTCATTTCTGATCAGACGGTTAACTTAATGTGCATGTTTAATTGCCCAGGGTTCATGTATCCCATCAGAGGGACTACCTGCCCCAGGTCAGGGATTAAAGTAAACAAGGAAAAACAACAAAGATTGAAGAGAAGTGCCTGGTCTGTCAGAAATATGTTTACCTAATGTTGGTAAGGTGATCAATTTCACCTATACCAACAGCAGTTCCCCTATCATCATAAGGTAAATTGTTTGCCAAATAATTGGAACTATACAGATAACCGGTACTAGTTAAAAAAAAGCTAATACAACTTTAGATAACAAATTGTTTTCTAAAATAATAACCAAAGATATATTCAATTAACAGATACAGTCTGTAGTATGCTATTATTATACATGTATAATAAATGTACTTCTAAATTGATTGATATTTAACGCTTTGCTGAAGAGTATCTCACTTTACACTATAGCAACAGAACACTACACAAACACAGCTATGTTCAAGATAAAAATATATTTTCTTAATACATTTTTAAAAAGTTGTTCTATAAGCGAGGAAATAATACAACATGAAAACTGTGTGATTATTTACAGGGTACGTTTTACTTACATTGATATATAAAGTTTGTGTAAAAGATTGTATTTCATGAAGCAAATGTTACATGTAGCTAACTGACTAACAACTCATACTGAAAACCAGGTTGCCATTGCAGAAATCTTTGAGAAAAGCTAAGATTGCTTTATGAAAAGAACCCCTAGTCCTCAGATTTTGTGTGCTCTGATCATGACATCCTCATTTGTATTTTTGATAACAAAAAAACACTCAATGTGGGCTTCAATAGCGTGAACCACATTGGCCTTGTTCTATGCTAACACATGTATATTGGATGTGACTTACATATTATCACTGGCCTACAGAATGTTGACCTACCTAGGTATGCAGGTAATGTGTTAGTTTTCACATGCTTTTCCAATAAAGGTCCTCTTTGATTTTGACCTGTTTGGTATAAGCTTGATTATTGATCCCCAATGGTTTGCTTCCACTGCCTGCTAAGGTCGATTATGATATGCTATTACATGTACTGGCCTGGAAAACACTCCAATAATTCCCTAATTCTGATCCCATACAAACATGTGTCTTTTATTAAGGGATGGTTAGAATGATATATTGATACATGCATCCATGGCAGAGGAGTTTCTTAGGCCAATTTGGTTTCGAAAAGTATATTACTCCAAAATATTGTTATTTCAAACTTAAAGTAAGACCTAAAAGAAAAAGGTTTTGTTTCCTCTAACCCAACCGACCCTACAAAATAGCCCATAGTCTAAAATTGATATTTTCTGTTGAAAGGAAATTTTTTTAAATTTTTTTTAAAAACACAGCTTTTTGTTTTAGGCCGAATGTCAGCGTATACAGTACACTGTATTACCATTTTTATATAAACTGTTACAATGCAACCCAAAATGTGCCCAGAACACTGGTTTTATGTATAGTCACATCACTTTCTTTAATAGGCCTCTGGCTATTGCAGTTTGTTTGAAGAGTAGCAATGCTATCTTTATTTAGCACTGGAGACAAATTTTCAAACATTATGGAAACGCTTTACATCATTGTTTTGCTAATGTCACTAATTTTTAGAATACATTGCTGTCATATAAGTGAAATACCATCAAGCACAGTGTAAGCACCAATCAACCAATCAATCTATCAATCAATCAATCAATCAATCAATTAACCAATCAACATCCATCCATCTGAAATGTACAGTTGTTAAAAATAATTTATTTCGAACTGGCCAGCAATCACTGGATCTGCTTAATTTGTGTTGATTGTTTGTTTGTTTGTGTTTATAAGGTTATTTGACTCCTATGATACATGTGCTTCTAGCCCAATGTGTGAATGTAAACATCCTGCCACCACAGGCATCAAACAAAGACAAGACAAGAGAATTACATCAACGTTATACAAACGATGGGCTTATTATTGTGTCCTCTAACTTCTGAGAGAATATAGGGTCAGTTGCACAAGAGAAGATTAAAAGTAATTACTAGGGGTTTAACCAGAAATCAAAAGTATGGTGTCCAATAGGGTAATTTTGCTTCACTTTTTAAGTTACTGGGTGTCCAATTTGCCTATATCTTACATGTTGTAAATTTCATAAAATAGGGTGTCCAAATGAGGCAATTGTTCACTTCAGGGTATCCATTTGACCAGGTGGACACCTGTCTTCATAAGCCCTTCCCTTTAACACCAGATTGAATTGCTAATGCAGGGGTGGTGGTTGGAGTGTTGGCACGTCCTCATGTGAGTGAAATAACATTTAAGGGAAAGAAAACTGTTTTTCGCCCTAAACTATTTATTTTTCATTGGTGGATACTTCCATATAAACAGAAAGTGAGTGTTCTATCCCCAAGCCAAACAACAACAATAAACAATTGCTTGTAAATATCAACCTGGTAATATAAATCAGATTTTTAAAACCTCATGTCAGTTGAAAACATACTTAAATGTATGTGTTACTCAAAGAGTATATTGATATGTTTCCAACAGATTAACATTGGGCTTGGATGACCAAGCATGTGTATATGCCATGTTGTTATTGATGCCTTCTAATGCATTCATTGGTGACCGACCATGTTTTCTTACAATTAAGTCCCTCCAGGGCTTAGCCAGAAATCAGAAGTAGGGTGTCTAAACGGGTCACTTTGCTTCACTCTCATATAACTGGGTGTCCAATTTTGACAGTGTTCCTATCTCCTGCATTTTACAGTTTCTTAAAACAGGGTGTCCAAAAGAGGCAATTCTTCACTTCAGAGTGTCCATTTGGACGGGTGGATGGGTGTCTGGCTAAGCCCTTGCCTCTGTCCTGTCTGTTAAATGAACTAAATAATGACTATGCTTACTCAAATGCAAGTGCAATACAAATGTTTGTCTTTGAAAATATGCAATGAAAATGATAAGTCTAGGTTGAAAAACAGTTATCTTTCCCTTTAAGTACAGCGTTAAACCCTAATGTAATACAGGGTCACGATGTCATCTAACAGTAGATTAAATTTAAAAGTGCTTTGAGTACCTGGGCCCAGGGCAACAAGAAGCGCTCTCAGTCTCTCTAGTGGTTGGGAGGGTGGTTGGAGGGAGCTCCATGTTGTCCTGGTGCTCTCAGAGCTAAAGGAGAACAGGAAGCCGATCTGTTTGTGGTGTCTGTATTACCCCCTGTTGTTGTCGTCCTGTATTTGTCCCGTCCTGTCTTTGTTAGTTGCCAGTGGTGACGAGGGTGGTTTCCTTCACCCATTGGGCTGGCACATCGTCATATAAGTGAAATACCCTTGAGTACGACGTTAAACCCCAAACAAACAAACTTTAGTGGTTGGAGGGAGCTTCTTGTTGCCCTGGTGCTTTCTTAGCTAAAGAGGAACAGGATGCCAATACATGTATGTACCCTGTGATGTTTTTGTTTGTTGCCAGAGGAGTAGGGGGTTGACTCTGGGCAGTGGTGCCATTGGGCTGGCACGCTGTCATGTGAGTGAAATAACCTTAAGCATGGCTGTAAACCTTAATCACAATACATAAGTTTTCTGCAATTTTTTTTACTTGCAAAGGCTCTTATGATAGAGAATCTGTGACTTTTGGATTACCCTATAACTTCTATAAGTTAGGACACTCTAATTTTGGGACAGTCCACAGAAATAACAGGTAAGACCCCCAGTGGTAAAGCCTATTTCTCTGTCTTTACTGTCTCTCTGCTAGAAGTTATAAGGTAATTAAAATTTTATATTACTTGCTCTGTGACCTTGTGTCTTGGAGTTTTGTGCTGGATAAACAGAAGGCAATGCACATGTAAGTAAACAGAATATATAATAACTTTACGATCAATATAAATAATTATTCAGAGTAGTTACAGGTATCAACAACCATGAACAAGTCTACCATTTTTTTAATTAGAGCTGAAGGCTTCTGTGTAATGTTTTGATGCTGAAGAATTTGTCATTCAAATGTCCCAGAATTATGAATGGAGCTATTGCCCCTGGTGATCTCTGAGCTGAAGGGCAACATGAAGCAGGTCTGTTTGTAAGGCTGTATTGTATCCTGTTTTTGCCCTGTTTGTCTTCGGAATATGCCAATCTCTGAAGAGCTGATCACTATGTATGTCCTTAATAATCAGAGGGGTGTCCACTCATCCAAATGGTCACCTTGAATTGAACAATTGCCTTATTTGGACACCCTGTTTTAAGAAAATTTAACATACAGGAGAAACAGTTAAAAATGAAGTAAATTGACTATTTCGGACACCATACGTTTGGTTTCTGGCCAAGCACCTGAACCCAAATTAATGTCAATGTCTTGCTATTTCCATAATATCTGTGCTAAAAATCAATCTGAAGGGGGTAGAGGAGGATCCTAATTATTGTCTGATGAACTGGTGAGCTTTGATATGAATGTTACATGGACACATCTTGTGTATATATTTGTATATAGGATAGCCATTACACATTTTGAGATTAGGAGATTAAGCTGTTAGGCCCGTTATATCTACAGATATATATATTTCAATCTTAAATCACTTCAAATTTTGTCCGTGACAAATCTTAACTCTAGTGCTTTTTGTGACAATATTATAACATGTAATAGAACAAATAAGTGTTTTCTGACAAATGTTGATGCTTTCTAACTGCAAAATTCATCTTCTGTCTCTCCAACACAAATTCCAAGTCTTTTAAATAGCTTTCAAAATATATATTTATGGACAAATTTGATTATTCATTTATGGTAATCACATTCACATCTAGGAATTGGTAAAAAAGGGCTGAATCATCTCCTGTCCCAGATAATCTGCTAGAGACAAGTTTCTTAATAGATCTTAATCTTGAGTTGTTATGGGAAAGTTAATTAACCTTCAGACACCTCAAGAGAAGGAAATAATCCTGTACATGGTTTAGAAACATGTAATAAATTAGAGCAAACAAGATCTTTGACATGGGTGTAGAATATATCAACCCCAAACTGGTATTTCGAAAATACTACAAGTGCAATACAATTTAACAAATGAATAACATAAACAGGGCAGTTTCTAGAAAAATTTCCCAGGTTCCTATCCCAAATTCTTGATTTTAACAGATGTTTATGAAAATAGTAATATATTGACATTAATTTGGGTTTGAAATAGTTTGGCACCCATACGTTTTCCGTAACAAAAATGGATCTGGATACTCCCCCTGTTAAAGTCATTGTAAAAGCCAGAACAGACACAGAAGTGTTTCTGCTAATGGTGATGAGTGTCACCTTTTTTCAAAATGCTATGACATGTGAGTGAATCAATCTCAATTCTACTACCATATTTGTTTAATTGCTGGTTTTAGTCAGTTGTTTGTGGCAGTTGTATTAATGATGATATTTATCACTCTGTGTCGTGGTGCCAATGCCATTATGGGTGTTAATTGGAACTTTGTCTCCCAGTGACAGCAGTACTGCTTTACTATGGTTTCTTCAACACCATTCCTTTATAATAAACAGGTGCATGCTCACATCTTTGTTATTGTATCTGCTAAATGGATATATCACAAGCTGGTAAAGGGATAGTTTTAAATATTGCAATTATTATACTTACTTTTATGTATGTATTTGAGATTCACCTGTCAAAGGTTCCGGACTTGTGAAGTTTTTCGTCAATATGATCATCAATGAATTTTGTGCTACAAAGCAATTTTGTTTTATTTTTCAAAAAGCACACTTGACTTAAATGTATTTACAAAATCCACTAAGCAGCAGCAAATGCATATATATGCATATGTGCATGTATCGTAGGTCATCTAAAAAAAATAGTGGACTGATTTTAAGGTTATGTTGGAAAAGATTACAATAGCATAGGACTGGGATGAGTTACGATCCCAGTCCACAGTTCTCCACCCTATTTCCACAGTTCTCCACCGTATTTAATAAAGGCGCAATATGAATTGGAGAATAGAGACTGAACACCCTTATGAGTATGACGTTGAATACCAAACAAACAAAACAAAGGCATTATCAAGTGTTTAATGGACTGTTAGGTATAGCTATAGGAAGTCGCTTTCTGACGTCATTCTACCATCAATAATAGATGTAAGATGAAGAATTGTCCCTCATAATCAATCTTTTATATAATAGCGAGTCTCTGTTGACAGACTTGTCTATATTTAATCAATACACACAGTTACCGGTACATGGCAAGCCTCAAGCAAGGAAGTGGCATTTTCTTACAGCACATGTGATCACCTTTAATATCAACAGCAGTACAATGACTAACAAAGATATCGGCTTCATATTGCCTCTAAGCTGTGAGAACACCAGGGCAACAGAAAGCTCCCTTCAAACTCCAGGGAAATCTAACAAAGGTCCATTTCATTGCTAATGGAAATTTCTAATTTGTGCAGTGTTTTCTTATCATTTGAATCAAGGTTGAATACATTAATTTTAAGTAGCTTCCTCTTGCACTGGCCTTCACAACTAGGGAACAACATGAAGGCGATGTTTTGATTATGCATGATTCATCTTGTCTTCTTTGCCAGTGTTGTCCAGAGGGTTTCAGTACAAAGTTAAACTCTAAAACAAACAAATAGTACAAATTACATTGTTTTCCAGTGAGCATGTTCAGATAGGAGTCCCCCTGTTGACCAGGGGCTTAGCCAGAAATCACAAGTATTGTGTCCAAAATAGCCATTTTGCTTCACTTCTCAAATAACTGGGTGTCCAACTTTGCTAGTTTTCTTATCCCCTGCATGTTAAAGTTTCGTAAAACAGGGTGTTCAAATAAGGCAATTGTTCACTTCAGGGTTTCCATTTGGACAGGTGGACGGGTGTCTGCACAGTCTGCCTAAGCCTTTGCTGATGACCTTCAGGTAAATGAGAGAGTCAGTCACAGGACGGGCTCCAGTACCCTGTCAAACATCGAATGAGCGTAATAACCTAAAGTACGGCATTGAATCCCAATCAAACTATAACAAAACAAACAAGCAAGGCTTCCTCACAGTTTTGGCCCCTGTTTAAATAAGAAATGGGCAATCCAATGATCTATTATCAAACATCGTTATATTTAACGTTCAACCACAGTCATTGCAATGAAACAAACTGAGCATCTTCAAGCTGATGACTGATATAAGTGAAATACCCTTGAGTACGACGTTAAACACCAATCAAACAAATAAACAAACAATCAAGCTGATGACAAAGCGTACATGTAAGAAAACTTTAGTTATAACCGAATCTTTGTGAAGTTAGAACACTTCTTTAATACAGGTATCCAGGGCATAATTGTCAATGATTATCTCTACTCTTAGATTAGAGCATGTTATTTCGCAAAGGGTGTCACTTTGTTGACATAACATAACTAAAAATAAACCTCTGAAGCTGGTGGCTGGAAATACTGTTGCCCTGGTGCTCTCAGAGCTAAAGCGGAACAGGAAGTTGTATTGCATCCTGTTGTTCTCCTGTATTTGTCTCATCTTGTCTTTGGATGAATGGCAACTTCTCATTTATTTTCATCGCAATGTTTCAATGCCTTAATTGTACCGGCGTTGGGAAAAATAATTCCCACAACCTGTCAACTATAGACCAAGCATTACGATGAAATATCTTCATAGGTTTTTAACTTTTAGAGAAATATTGAGCATAGGCTTCAGAAGGTAAGAAGCAAATCTATGAGAGAGGGATATTTGCAGGCTGTGACCCAAAGGCTTAGGCAGACACCAACCCACCCATCCAAATGGACACCCTGAAATGAACAATAACCTCATTTGGACACCCTGTTTTAAGAAAGATGGAAATTAAAGAAAACTGTCAAAAGTGGACACAATGTTATTTGAAAACTGAAGCAAAATTGACCATTTTTGGACACCATATTTTCGACTTCTGGCTAAGCCTCTGATATGACCTGTACAGGAAATGGCATTGAATCTTTTTTTGAAGTTGATTTACATGTACTTATAAGGCAAAACATTTTATGGATGGCAACTTTTCGTTTATTTTCATCCCAATGTTTCAATGTTATGTCAATGTTTCAAATCTTGATCATGAACCCCAAGAATATGCCGAATATAATTTCAATAAAGGTTGTCATTGGGTACAGAGAACCCCTGAGCATGGGCTTATGAAGTTAAGAGGCAAGTCTTTGAGAAAAAGATGTTATAAACTTAGTAACATGCTAAAGATTATATGTCATATATTACATATTACAATGGATCTCTGGGTGCCATGGTAACGTGAAGGACTGAAGGGTTTGACGACACTCACATTCAGCTAATAGATTAAGATGTAATTTGAATCTCTTTTATCTACATGTACTCCTCGATGAACAAATCTATAGCTGTAGGGCTATGAGTTTATGAAGCGTTGACAATTATTAACATGGCATACATGTATATGTTCCAGAATGTTTTTGATATGCTTCATGTTAAATTATTGCTAACATTTATATGTTGGAATCAAATGTTAGAGTTTGCTGACCAATTTGCACTAGAGGAAGATTAACTTTCCATCAGAGTGTTGGGAGGGAGCATTTCATTGCCCACAATCTGTGTAACACTGACAGGTCAGTGCAGTGTAATCAATGATGTAACTATACCATATAACATAGGTCATTGAGTTAAACATACAAACCTATTACTATACCTTAAAATGCTGAAATAGTGCACTGTACGTTTATATTACAAGCTATGGCAATTATTGTTGGAATACATACATGGTTGACATATACATGTAAGTTTTAATACTGTTAGTGTGACATACATGTAGAACACCAGTCAGCCACCAACCAACTAACCAAATTCTGTAAAATGGACAAATTACTTGCCCATAGATATTTAACCCATACGCCATTCTATTGTTGTTTCCATTTTTTCAAACTTACCATTAGTTCTGCATTTAAAAAAAAATAATTTGTTGGTCACTCCGCCATAAACTTTCAAAGCTCAAAGGCCATTTTTTCAATTGAATTTCAATTTCAAGCATATCAAAAGCTGGAAATATGGTAGGCATTAGCAGTTTAATATATGGAAGGTGTTCGGTTCTATGTAACTTGGTAGCCGGGCAATCACAAACTGTCTTCTGATAAAAGCAATACAAATGGTGGAAACTTTGTCAAAAGGACAACAGCATTACAACAAAAATGTGTTAAATCAGTAATGAGTCCTAATTTGGAGAATAGCCTATATGTATAAGAATTGAATCCCCAGCATTCTAAGTCTAGCCATCGGACAACATGAGATGACTGTCAAGATGATATCAATGGCCACATTGTTTTTATTTTAATCATTTTATTTTCTTTATGCCTATTCACATTTAACTCACTGACATGTTACATGTTCATGAAATGTTTTATTTCAACAGAATATTTGGGTACACTACATGCCTACTTTTATCCTGCCGGTTTTTCACCGTAATAAGGCTGTGTACAGTGTGAAGTGGACAATCTATTGATATTTATAAGTCCTGCATGGCAACTTGAGAATTGAGGATTCTTTCAGAAATTAAATGCGTAAACTGAGAGGCTGTGGAAAGATTGAGATGTTATTTGTGAGTATATATTTGGCCCCTGAAATACCTTTTATCACTCCCTATACATACACCTACATGCATAGCTTTCCAGGTTAATTACAGGTAGTGTTTATTCACCTGGTCAGGATTCCGACTTTTATGATTATTGGATTGCCTTTTGATTCTTTCTACATGCTCTACCTGTTCTATTGATTACAGGGAAAGTCTTGGGAGACCACAAATGTCAACAACGCATTTTATTGACGAGTTCTTCAGACGATCCACTGTTTGTGTGGCTGCAATTATTTGTGTTACACTGGAACAACTTCATTAGCTGCATGGTATATGGTGCTTGTGCAAGATGCTTGAAGCACAATGTAGCAGTGTGTATGTGAAATAGGCAGGTGGAATAATATGGCAAAACTGAGCCCAACGCAAAATGTTATTTCATGATGTCCACGGTTCGGCCATCACTTTATCTGATGATAAAACTTCTGTGCAAAGATCCGAAAAACACTTCTGCAATGGCCTTGTTTTTACGAGCAAACCGATTAAAATTAATCAAAGGATTTGTGTGGAATTGGGGTGCATTACCTCCTGGAGTGGAGGTATCCGAATTGGGGTCACAACCGTTGACCCTTTGACCTTGAAACAGAGTGACCTTCCAAAATATGCTTTCCCTGATTTAACAAAAGGAGAAGGATACTGGTTCTGTACAGTTCAAGAGTCTCAGTTAGATAACGGTACCAGAGTTACACTGTACGTTGACAATGGGGGACACCTCCAGATTTTCATTAACAATCAACACAAAGGAGTTTTCCTGAGTCACATACCGACTAACAGACAGCTATGGATTGTGTTCGATATTTATGGAAATACTAGTGCTGCCAAGTTTGTCCACCCAGGTAAGTCCTGTTCATACCTTTGATTGGAGACAACTCTTGTCCATCTATATCCATGAGTTTGACATCGCCATTCAACCCTATAGAAATGGGAAGTGCTGGCAGAGATCATACAGTGGTTTTTAAGATTTCCACCAATGCTAAGACTACCCCTGGAAAATCATGTGACCATGTGACCAACAGTTTGTGTGAAATGCCACTTCTGGTGAATTTATCGCATAAAATTTAAACCTATACAGTGCTCCAGATAAGGAATAATGTGGAAGGAGTATTCACTCCTCCCAATAATCATAAGGGAGTAATGCTTCCCATGGGGGAGTACAGAGCTGGACCATTTTCACGGAAAGGGACAAAAGGCAGTAAAGATACAGTATGTCCAATGTCATACGACTAATATTAAAACAGATATTGGGGTACTAAATATAAATTTGTTTTTATTTTGAATGTTACTGTTAAAAAAAATAACGAAAATAGCTTAAATAATAATTTTTGTTAGGACCAAGATGATTTTTAGTCCCCAAAAAGTCCACTTCGTTACATGTCCCAATTGGGGTGAAGTAACTGCGGCTCATACAATAGTAACAAGTAACAGAGGAGGAGCAGTTGCTTATTTTAACCGATAAGCCAATTTTAGAATGCATATGATAAAGCATAGCATGCAAATGGCATTATAACAAAGCTATAGAGGGAAATCTGACATTATTAAAATCAATCCTCGTTCATTGCTATTTGCATCATAAAAACAGTTTTTATCCTTCCTAATGTCCAATTTATGGATTTTGGTGGGAATTTCAATATTCAAGATTTGAATATTTCACTACAAACGGACAAATAACATTGAAATGTCATATTGGCTTCTGATTCAACACCAGTCGATTTGTTGTTGTTGTTTTTTAATATCATTGGCGTGTGCCATTCCTACATTAGAATGAACCTGTGAATTTATTTATGGTCTACTTTGATCATCCTACTTCATACTATGGATGTAAGGATACACCCTCGCCATGATACAATATGTATCTCTATTTTGGCCCCTGAGATACAATACATATCGCGAAACTGTACATTCTTGATTCAGGGTTCGCAAGTATATGGAAAAAAAACCTTGTTTGTCCCTGTTGGGATTTACACTTACTGCTTATCTTTTATGATGTTAAGGCCTTAATGGGGACTGGTTTCCATATCCAGTGTACGTGGTACATGTATGTTATTTTGGTGCTTCAACATGTTTGCTGCTCTGCGATGTACTTCCTGTATGTGACAAACAATTTTGAAAGGGAAACCCAAAAGTAGCCACACTGCCGATTTATAGACCTACTGTAATTCCATAGTCGCCGATTGGCTGTTGATTTCATCCGGCATAATAATTAATGAACTGTGCGATTCTTTAATAATTAAATTAAATTTATTAACGCAGAGTTAAATCCTCACTGATCGTTCAGCCATTGTCTCCACGCTAGCCGAATGCTTATAATACAGTCTTCAATTGGCGCGTATGTTGCACTCTCCGCTGTCACAGCCAATCAACACACAGTTAAGAACCAGTACATTGGGGAAGCTTTTCCAGTTCTAAAAATAGCTACATCAGTCTCAGTTGGCTTATTCAGCTTCACTACAGCATTCATCCGCGGCATAATTTAAGTGAAGTTTTGTGAAATAAAGTTGTTAGAGGATTAAAATAAGTATTTAAATAACTAATAATGTGGTATCACGATACAGGGCTATAAAATATCGTATCGTTGGCAAAATTATCATGATACAACGATACATCAGTGTATCGTTACATGATCCCTACGTCATACATGTGTAATATTTTTATTTCTAATTAATAACATTGAGGAAAAACAACTTTAATCAAACGCAGGCCTGTGTAGTAAGGTTGTGCTGTTTTGTGTTTATTTTTTTTTTGCGACAATACATTAGATCTGCACATTTTATCTGGGAGCCCCGTGAGGGAGCGGGTGGACCATTGTCCTGCAGAATACTCCCTCGGCTTCCACGGTCGATCATAAGAGGCGAGAAAAGTGGTTGCTTTCTGTTACCCTGGTGTTCACAGAGCTAAAGGGTAACGGGAAGCAGATTTGTTTGTGATGTCCTGTAATTGTGTCCGTCCACATATAAGTGAAATACCCTTCAGTATGACGTTAAACACCAATCAAACAAACAAAATAATATGATACTAAACTAGACTCCTATTGAAAACGGGAACATTTCAATGTTTCCATGGTAACAAATATGTCCCGATCTGTCCCTTTTATTTTTTACATGACCACAAGAACAGGATATAAGCCAAACCGCTTAAGATAGAGGGTTCAAATTTGGAATGCAGCTTAATATGATGCTAAACTAAACTATTGAAAATGGGATCATTCCCAACAAATTTTAGGTTTCCATGGCAACAAATATGTCCGGATCTGTGATTTTTTTTACACAACCAGGTGAACAGGATAGAAGCCAAACCGTTTAACACAGAGAGTTCAAATTTAAAATGCAGCTTAATATAATGCTAAACTAAATCCTATTGAAAATCGTATCATTCTGAACAAATTTCAGGTTTCCATGGCAACAAATAGGTCCGCATCTGTCACTTTTTATTTTTAGCCCAGTCATTCCGACTTTGGGCTATTCCCATCACTCTCCGTAGTCCGTCTGTCCATCAATCCGGCTGTCCCTCTCATAACAATTCTTGTTATCACTAAGCTTATATCTCAGAAACTGCCTCTCAAATCACATTTATACTTTATTTTTAGTTTTGATCCATTTATTCATTCTTTTGTTATCCATTTGTCTGTCTTCTACACTTCTATGCATATTGCTATTTCTTGTTATCACTATATCTCAGGAACCGCTGCTTCGATTACTTTCATGTTTTGTTAATAACTTCATTTCATGGTCTAGTTTTGCAGGTAACAAATTTATTACAAATTTATAACAATGTCTATGGGGTATCCTTATAATTATAACATCAACTGGTAATGAACCATTGTCTAGCATGTAG